>JAMQGT020007327.1:0-19045 GCA_024447675.2 Pterophyllum scalare | reverse complement strand
GACTTGGAAAGCTGCTCTCAATGTTTTCAGCTAAATATGAACCTGACTGACCTCTGACCTTTAACAGGAACTCAGTGAAGCATCTCTGCTGTGGTTGTCAGAGAGCCGTCATCTGTCAGTGAAGCTGATCTTAGATCAGATTAGAAACACAAACTGGAAACATTAATGTTGTTTTGATGTAAATCTCATTATTCATTTGTATCCAATAATGGCAGAAATAATAAAATTCTGCATTTCAAAAATGAATAAAGTCAGGTTGCTATTCAATAGATGATCAATAGATTCCATTTTTACTGAAAAATGATTAAAAAAATGAAATGTCCACAAACTGAAGTGTCATAATCTGCAGCAAAACAGTTTTTATGTACTAATAAACTGACCTGAGGTCAGCTCCCCCGGGGTCTGCTGCTGTCTCAGTCTCTAACACACAGGTCGCTCAGTAAACTGTCTGAGCTGTTTCTCCACATTTTTATCTTCACTTTCTGTCTCCTGCAGTTTGTCCGTCAGGATCAATAATTAGATTTGATAAATCAGATGTCAAATTAAGGATTCAGCTTCATCTGATGGAGATTCAAGTTGTGTAAATGATGACAGCAGATATGATAAAAGAAATGATGTATTTTAGAACAAACTTTTATTCTGTCTATGATGCTGTCAGAGTGGGTCAGGCTGAGTGGGTCGTCATGCTCCACACTGACAAGAAAAGCACTACATAAGAACTAGTCCATTTACATCACTGACACACTCGCCTTTCATCAAACACACTTCATTTCAGACAAGAAAAAAAGATGAAGAAGAAGAAATTTCCATGTTGACAGGAGAAAGAAACTGGGTCACTTCATGTCGGCAGATCTGCTGGAATGTGAATAATCCTGAATAAGCCAGCAGTTGTGATTTTGACTGTGAAGTATGAATTAATGCCAGAGAAGCCCCAGTGGTAGTGTTTGTGTCTGCAAAATGCTGCAAATGCCACAGTTAAAAAGTTCGGCAGTTTTTATACTGCGTGCGGGCATTTTTCAGTTAAAATAGACAAAAGAGTAACAGTGCGTGCATGTGCATTTGTTGCAATGTCTTTTTTTTTAACTTTCCTGAATATTACATTTTTTCCTAAGTCAGCTCAGAGAAGCTGATCAGACGTGTGTCTGTCACACATCCCTCTCTCTCACTGCCTCTCTGCTCTGTTTCCTTCCTTCTCCCGATAAAACTTCAGTATGCGCGCTGCTACTTGTAGATGTTATCCTACTTTTACCAATTCTCTCGGCTGTAACCATCTCTCTGGGGTTTTCTTCCATCCTGCCACTCTCCCCCTCACCTTAGATTCTCGCCTTTCCTTATTTTCAACCTGTTCAATACAGTTTTCCCTTTGCTTCCCTCACAGTCCATGATGCAACAATGACTGGTGCTGTTGGCTGGTCATCGTAATTGTCTGCGGGGAGAAAAAAAAATTGCTTTGTGTGGGTAGGAATCATATAACAGCTGTTGGACGGGGAACTTTTCAGCCCTGCGAGAAACCCACATAGACATTGGCTTTAATGAACCTGGACCAGCAACTGTCCCAGAAATGGGGTTTATAAGGTGATGACAGCATTATGTGCCCAGCAACTGCATTTAATCATATTATATATATATATATATATTCTGGGTGATTTTTTAAATTAGCTGTTAAACTACCAGATTTTTGCAACATAATGTGTGCAGAAGCACAAAGTCAGGAGAGAAGGTGGCACATATCGAGCCGAAGCCGAGACAGCTCCCATTGTAGCTAATCAAAGTGCTGCTAATTGGTACGATTATAGAGACAGGACAAGAGAAAACTGAACTATGAGGGGAAAAATATTAAGGAGACGGAGATGAGTGTTGCAAAATAAATTAGCTGCACATGTAGTTTATGTAATGTAGCATCTATTAAGTTAAATATACTCTAACTGGCAAACAGATCAGTTCACAAGTTTAAGGAGGAAGCCTTTGAAGTAAGAGGGCTAGAAGGATGAAAAATTTAGCTTACATATGTGGGACAATGCAGACTGAAGCTCTGTCAACCTCTATTTGCATTGGTGCTTACTCAACATGCTTATCTGTTCTTGGTTGCTTTGTGCGATCTTACAAAAAAAAAAATGTCATAAGCCTGAAGTGCTGCTGGCTTCATCTCTCTCCGGTGCATGCCGTGTTACTGCAGGAATGGGAGCAATGATTTAAGGTGGAGCAAAATGGTAATCATGGTGCAACAGGGGCCTGAGCCGGCGTGATGAGAAAAACAAACAGTGTGACGAGAAGACGGGCGCACCCCGCAGTCATGTTGTTTCTCCTTCCAGCAATAATTAACAAACAAGCCAAAAGTCGCTTCTCATAGGACGGCCTCTTAAATAAAGTCTGAAATTATCAAATAATTCTTTGTATGTTCTTCAGCTGACCGCATAGTGATGGTTTGCCATTCACACAGACACTCCTGTACTCATAGGCAGACAGCAATTATGACTTCATTCTTACTATTCGTTGACAGACAAGCCCATTCAATCCAAAACTGATACTGAAAGAAGCTGCCGCACAGACTGTAATCACAGTCCGTTTGCCTGCCCTGCATCAAAGAGAGCCTGCTTTAGGCTATTTACTTCACCTTTGACTAAAATCTTGAAATATCACTCCCACTGCTGTCTTTGTTTGAAATTCAGAGCAATGCCTGCAGCGCTAATAACCCAAAACGACGTCTCAGCAGCAAATGAATGGAATCAGAAACCAAAGGCATTGTTTTAGATTTGGTGGTCCAAGTGGATTTCCCCTACCTTAGGCCTCTCTCAAAAACAACCTTTGTATCCATGTATTTGGGCAAACATTCACTAATGGTTTCATTTCATTTGTTTGGGAGATTCTGAATGCACAGCTATATAATAGAGGAAAAAAAGGTTTAGAAAAAGAAACTAAAATACCAGGGCAGTGAAGAGCTTAGTACAGATATACTGTGCATGCACCACTTTCTGGCGTGGCCTGACTTTTAGTCGTCATCTTCTTTTTTTGTGATCTGGCCAAAAATATGTATTTTTTAATTTCATGCTGGCTCGGTGTCTCTCACTCTCATACACACATCCTGGCCTGCTCATGACGATGAGCCTTTCCCCTCCTCCCTGCATTAAGCTTTACACACAGTCAAACCTCATTTCACAGCATGAAGGCTATGAGATTGTACAAGCGAGAGCTTTAAACTGACTCAATATTCTCTATAGATGAAAAGTGTCTGAGGTAAGGTGATTTTCAGCAGCCAACCTATCTTTAATAGTGACAGGCTGGAGATTAAAAGATATAAACACATAAGCAGGAATTAAACTGAAGGATGAGAAATAATTACAGTTCAGCCAAGTGTTATTTTTTTTATTCTGATTCATATTCTAGTTGGCCAGCTGCAATTTTAAGGCAAAAAAAATCCATCCCATTTAAATCTGGAACGAAGCCTGTTTTTTAGAGAAGAAAACTTGCTCTTGATGTCATGGTGTCCCCGGAGAGCGGAGAACTTCTAAGAAAAAATTTCAAACAGAAATTTGAGATGATTGAGCAAAGAGAAATGAGATGTAACAAACTACAGAGAGAGACGGGTTTTCCTTTCAGATTTCTGTTGGGGTACAGACCGGGAAAAAAAAAAAAAACCCTGTTGTGATATCAAGTAAGACCCACAGGGCTCAGCGAACTAAAACTGAGGGAGATTATAAGCCTGTTGTCATAACACACACTTTCCCTTCCTGGGAGGTGTGTGGTTCATATGTGTGAGTGTCCATGATGCGTGTCTAAGTGAGCTTTTAACAAGACGTTCAAAGCACCACTGTTTAGACTGCGATGGGACAGCCTGTCTCTCCTCTCACGACGCACACATGTAGACAGCGTGAGAGGCTTCTGAGATTACCAAAAAAAAATGCAATCTATTTACCCAATCAAAACCAAACTGTGCAGAACAGCATTTTAAACTACTCTTCTTTTTTTTTTCTCCAGGTCTTTGTCACATGTCTGCTTTGCCACAGCAATCTGAAAGACACAACTACCATTGCCACAGAAAGCACTTCAATTTGAGAAGAAAAAAAATGACACACTGGAAATTGCACACTTAAACCTCTGAGACACTAATGCTTTCAGTACTGAGTACTGAATAATGAATGTTGCAGAACACGTGGACTTCCTGCAGTGGTACTCAAACTAATTTTCACCTTGTTTGCTGCCAAAGAAAGTGTGTCAAATGTGCAATCTCAGAAGAGTGACACAACAAGCTGAAATTCTTGCAACACCACGAAAGGATGCATTGTGACATGACGCCAATAGATTAGGTTAGCTCAGTGGTTTCCTTTTTCTGTATCAACAGTCATGTTATTTAAAAGACTGTTTAGTAGCTGAATTAAAAGATAATGTTAAAAGGATAATGTGAATATGAACTCAGTAGTCACCTTCATTGCTGGATCACATTCATATTGTGTTTATAGTTGCCAGAAAGTGTTTACTTACGATCCAAGCCATTGATGTACTTCATGGATATCTCACAATGTCCCCACACAGCACTGACGACGGGATACAGCTTCTTTCCTTTCAGCCCTCTAAATGCCACTCCCAGATACTGTCCATCCACCATAAAACTTAAGGTTCCTTCGTCCATGTCCAGAATCACTAACAGAGAGTCCGGAAGGGTGAACGATTCCTCCGGCTCCAGAAAACAAGGGTAAGAGGGCAGCGAACTGTGGGCCCGGTTCTTACTGTCATGGTAGAGCCTATTACGTCCCAGATCCCAGCCCCAGGACTCACAGTCCGACCCAACTAACGCTGTGTACCCAACAGAATGTAAAGGGGCTTCGGAGGTTGCCACTCCAACTACAGCATGGGTACCTCGCTGCCGGACAGGCCAATGGATCTTCCACACATGGAGACCCCTGGTGTATCCAACTCGTCCCCGTATGCAGTCCGTGCTCTGAGCGACAGGGTGGCGGTGAAAGGTCAACTTATCATCCTCTTTGATGAAGATGTTAAGTGACCGGTCATCAGGGTTCCATGCGTGACGGAGCTGGGTCTCCAGTCCAGCGCACGGCATGTCCAGTAGGAGATCCAGCCTGGTAGGTTTGGAGAAATCCGGGCCCCTTAGCTCTGGGTGCTGCCGACGATGAGTCAGGGGTCGGTAGGATGGGGAGCCACCGCTTTCCCCACGACCATCTACTGATTTAATGCTGCCAGAGATCTTTTGGCCCATGGCTGCGATGGAATGACTGACTGACAGAACAGAAAGGAAGAGGGGAAGGTAACGTTGCTGCAGGTGGGTTCTGCGATGCACGGAGCCTGATGTTACCTCATCAATGCAGCCAAGCTGAGGTGTGTGTTTCCAGCTGGAGAGTGGTAAAGGGAGATGAAGGAGGAGGTGAACGAAAGACGTATGTGATCTGGTTTCATGCCACAAATGTCTTCAGAAAGACAGTGCTGCTGCCATTCCTGTTGAGAGAAGCATAAGAAAGAAAAAAAAAGGTTAAAAATAAAATCATTATAATTCCAAGTATACATACCAGTTTTCAGCAGATTTAAAAAAAAGTGAAAGAAATAAAAGAGGAGCTGAAAGAGAGGCACAGTAATGGCAACGGTTGGCAAAACTCATTGTTTCACAGATTTTGTGTGGCTTTATTTTCAGAGAAATAAACAATGAACAGGACAATCACTGGCACAAATACACATCCATTTCCTCTGACTCATCTCACATCCTCCCAACAAAGTCATGCACCACTGCCAACACATATGTACGTAACCGTGCAAACATTCCCCAGTTGTGCAACATAGCCCAGATCTGAACCTGCCACGTTCGTTCATTTAGGTAATGCAAATTTAATGGGTATTGCCTGAGTCTGCAAAAATATCAACAGAAGGCAAACAAAAAGCAGAAGGTAATAATTTATCTCCAATCCTTTGTGTAATGGAGTTGAAAACGTCAGCTCGTCTGCACGCTGAGGCAGCCGGTAATACGTAAGATGGCTTGCATTCTCTCTTTCATGGTCATTTACAGAGCACACAAATATGACGGGTAAGCGACCAATAACCACAATTAATCCTGTGGTTTCATTTTTAGAAAGCAATTTTCATTTTCATTGTTAAATCAGTTTCCACTGAAGGAGGTTTAAGTTTTAGTTTAGTTTTTAGTCCGTTTCTGTTTAATTCACTTTCACTTTGGGTCCGATTGATGGAGAGCAGATTATAAATCACACATTTATTTCTGCCCAATTGATTATTACATCATCATATCTCTATGTAATTGACACATAAAATTATCTAAATACACACACAAAAAAAATGTACCTTGTTTATTTTAGTAATTATTATCTAAAAGTGGTGCAGTAAATGAATTGAAAATCTTGTCTGAGTCAACCACAAAGACATGATCTCCCGCTCTCGCACACATATGGGCAAGTTCGGTGCAGTTCACCTGACGTAAAGATCTCTTCCAGGAACGGCAGCTTCGGCTTCCTGTTCACAGGAAAACAGTCAGCCACACTTCATGCAGACGGGGAAGTGAATCACACAACTCCCTGCATGTCTGCTGCTTGTATTTACCTCATCCTTCATAAGCCACAAAGAAACTGCTGCCTTTGGTTTTATTGGGGGTTTTTTTAAATGTGAATGCTGAACTGATGCTTCTTCTGGTAAGAGCGTCTGACACCTCAGTCGGAGTGATTCACAGCTTTATTTACCTGTCAACACTGCACTGTGTTGAGAAAAGCGGAAACATAAAAGACAGCTACCGAAGGTCTAACCTCATTCTTCTGTCGACAACACAAACTGTTATTTACAGTTTACACGATAAACTGCACTGTTACTGTATCACATCTCCAAACAGTCTTTATTGTCTCAAGTTACGCACAACCTAATTACTTAAGCCTAAAAAGCAAATAACACTGAGTTTAAATACTTTAAAAAGTACGATTTTAACTAAAGTCTGGTGACACAAGCAAAAACAGTGAAGATAGTAACAATAAGATTGGGCACCTTGTCACAGCGAAGAGTGAAATAACCAAAGGTTAACAATAACAAAAGAGCAACTAAAAAGAACGGTGGAGACTCATATAGTATGTGGACAGGGCTTAAACCTCAGCCATCACAACTGAGATGCCTCACCCCAACCTGAAATCAAACCTTTTAGCTGCACACAGGATCGGTCCAGAAGTCCACATTTTCCCCAAAGTCCTCACACCCAAGCTCTCAAACTGGTCCTCTGAAAGTTATTCCATTCCACAGCACAAATACAAGTGTCTCACTTTGACCACATGTATTTTCCAATTTTCACTCTCTCTCTCTCTTTTTTTCCCTGTCACTATGAATAAGTTCATGGCACCTACCAGCCATGCCAACCAATGTGTGCCACTACTCAGTTCACTCCTCAGCATGAAACGACTAAGCGCTCAGACACACACACAAACACACACAGCTGCCTCAGTGTGTGTCATCACGGCTGGCAGGTGGGTTAAGGGTGGACGCTGCATGGAAGATTTCAACAGTCATCACATGCCAAACCTCAGCCAAAGAAAACACTGTTCAATCTCTCAGCGTGCTTATACATGAGTCTCGGCTGGTTCAGTCTGGCACAGCGAGTGGCATTAAGGGACCGTCATTAAGGAAGCACTGGACCTCTGACCCCCATATCATCACGGTCACTGCTGCATAGTAACCTCGCAAGAGGCTGGTGGTGGGCTGCTGCGAATAGCGGCAACATGCTTCTACCATCTGTTGTTTACTTTCCCTCCCTCCATCTTGCTCTTCTCCTGCTACTAGCTCCTATAAGACTGCACTCGCCCACTCCTTTCATGCATTCAGTTGAGTTAGACAGGTATGGAGACGAGCAGCTGACATAGTGCCACGCACATACAAAACACACACGCGCAGAAGATGATACAACTTGTTTCTATTAACTCATTAATGATTATTTTCTTGGTCAATTTGATCTATAATGTCACAAAATAGTAACTTTTGCGCACCAGCAGTATTGTGCAGGAAAAGTATAAATTATGAGCTTGATTGCGAGGAATAGGAATAAGAACACAAAAAAAAAATCTGGAATGAGAGACGATCAGCAATGATGGTTTTAAGAATATGAGACAAAAAGAAGCAGAGAAATTTCAAATAGAAACTATAATAAAAGATGGGCTAAAAGTTGTAAAAGAATGAGATAAGAAGGCAGGTAGAGGGCAGACAGACTGTATTATGCAGCTGGTGTGGGCTGGCTTCATCTGGCTTCTCTTGCTGTACCACTAACAAGCTGCAGCCACCTGGAAGCTTGGGGGAGATGTGTGTGTGTGTGTGTGTGTCTATGAGTGTGTAACATTGTATTAGAGGCGTGCGCAGTATGTGAGAGTGTGTCTGCCTGTCTCGCAGACTGTTTCTCGTTTGAAACTGTCTAGCAAGCTCCGACTGTATAGACAGGCTTTGAAGTCTCACACACACACACACACACACACACACACACACACACACACACACACACACACACACAGGGAAAGGAAACTGCTGAGGAACCTCTCACTCATACTGCACCACCCTCTGAGAACAGAGCAGAAACGTCTGTGGGCATTTCCACAAAAATCACACCAAGAATCCTGAGCACTGTGTTTAAATTTAAAACTGTAATTAACAGAAACCAGGGTGTCCTGAGTTTTCTGTGCAATATTTAATACAGCCATGTTTACTGTTCACCTGCACTCATTTGTTTGTGTCTCAAAAGGTTTATCATAGATTTACAAATTTAAAAAAAAAAAGTAACCCAGAAGTTCACAAAGGATGATGTCTAATAGCTTCCTGATTCTTGGTTCATTCATGAATGTCTAGCTTGAGAGTCACAGCCACCTGCAGACAGTGACAGCAGATGAAATAATACTTCACATGGACAGAATAGATTTTGTTTAGTCACTTCTATTCTTTGGAAATGTACTTATTCACCTTTCTTGCCATTAACACCCCTTATATCTGTTTAATATAAGATCTATAGTCATGAGCTAGTTAGTTTAGTAGTTCTTCCACTATTACTAGCAGTACTAGTTTGCTTTTTTCCCCAAGCACAGATGCAAGATAGCACTTTTCCCTTTATTTTATTATTCATGCTGAGCTAACTATACAGGCTGCTCCCTGTCATTTTCTATTATTGGAGTTTCAATCTTAATTGACTTTGTCTGCAAGAAAGCAAATCAGCCTATTTGCCAAGATGCCAATTTAAGACACTTCCATTCACTTAGAGCAAAAGGGTTATGACATGCAACAAAGCCAGCCTCCATTTCAGTCAAACAGGTGCATTCATTTAAACACAATGAGCAGCAAGCTAAAGGTCCATGGCTGTTTCAGTTATCAAACAAGAAACACAAAAGATCCCTCCTGAAATATTAAATTGTCTGTTTTTTTTCCCTCTGAGGGAATGGCAATGGGTGTGTTAAAAAAAAACCAAACTGTTCAAATCTCTATTAATTATTCTATTAGTGTAAAATTCATCATGCAGCGCCGCAGAACTCTATTAGGAAACAGTGTAAAGCTTTACAGCAGGCAAACCAATTTCATGTGTCAACTTATTTTGTTCTGCTCAGCTGTGTGCTCCTGTTTTGCCTTTTAATTTGAACACCTTTGTTTGTGGGATTAAACTAGGCCCGATCACCTTGCACCGCACACTATAACAACTGATTCTAAACCATTACGCCCTCATATGAACCTCCGCTGTCATTCCAAATTACAGCAACTTTGCATCATTCTCATGACGTCTGAAAATGAATCACAAAGCGGTCACTTCTTCCACTTTCCACCCCTGGGAAGACATCTGGGCACCACAGTGCGCAAAAACAGAGCTCACATACAATCCAAAACACACATTTATAACATACAGTATCTCTTCATAGCAACAGCTGTACCCACTAGATTAAACAAACTACCATCCTCTCGACATTGCTGACATTCATTCCTACTGAGGGAATCCCTGGGTAGCTGAAGATGCCAGAGCCAGACATAAACTGTAGCGTCTGGCTCCTAACATGATGTCAAAATACAGACAGAGACTGTGGACTGGGACTTTAAACTCCTCCAGCTGATGACATCTCTGGACTTATTAGGCTACTGCAGAAAGAGATGTTACCATGCTCTATCGCAGTCACTCTGTAGGTTTGACCCTCTCCCTTTACCATCTCCTCACACAGCCGTTGTCAACAACTTTTCTGTATTTTGCTACACGCTTCTCAATTTCTTCATCAGCTCTCAGTCCTACTGCCTTACCCATTTGTCTCTGCTACCCTCTTTCTGTCTTCCGGTACCAGTAAATCCAGGGAGACTAGCAGAACTGACACCCTATCAGTTTGTAACGGCGTTTACTATGTGGTACTGCAATGCAAGCTCAGCATGCAGAAAAAAAAAAGCACAGGCTGCAAAACTCTGGACATAGTGCATACTAGTGCACATGCTCGCTGTTGCAAACACTCACAGATAAAATTACACATGTACTCTAAAAGTTAACGGTCAGCTTCTTTTCCTCTCCCATTTCTCTGATGCATTATTTTTGATGGATTCCCACTCCCTCTCCTCCTTTCATCCATCGTAAGTCTTTAACTCTTTACAGAGTAACTCCAGACACTGTCTGGAATCACGTTCCCCAATGAATCATGTTCCATCTCCTACATCTTCCACCTCAGTTCACATTTTGCTCTCGAAAACAAATATTTCCCTCCATAAGTCCCTCGCTCTCTCACCTTAACATTAAACGCCATCACGGGTGATTTAGGAACTGAAACTGATCTAATTTCCAGCATTATGAAAAACAGAAATGAGGAAGATGTTGTCTGCTTCTAAGCTGTTATGCTTCATTCATGCCTGTCATGACACCTTAAAATCCATGGTGCCCTAAGGGAAGACCATTAGTGCTACAGTGATGGAGCACCCCTTTACAGACAGCTATGCAGAACCTATTCACCCCTGTCTCACACACATACTGGATACACACGTACAAGTACACCTCACACACACACACACACGGCCTTGGCGATGCCATCCATAAAGCTTTTTGGCACAGCTGTATATTCAGGTGGAGATTCACAGCCCCAGCAGTAAAGAAACTGAATCAAAGTCTGTCTGAATGTGACGCAGTGCTGCTGCCACGCTCACTTAGCTGAGCCACTTCCACAAGTGTGATGAAACGTGTCACACCCACACAAGCAAAAGCACAACCCAGGAATTTTTACATTTTTTTTATATATCTATAGCTTGCATAATATAATGATGTCTTGATCTATTTGAGTCACAGGTATTTGGTTTATACACCTATGACACTAGGGATTTTTCTTTAGAGCTGAAATTAATTTTTTAAAACATGCATTTACAATTCTAATAAAAGGTAAAGTCTATATAAGCATCTTGAACATACCAACGTGCAGATGTATAGGAGTGATGTTACTATGTTAAACACACTAACTGCATCTAAAAATTAGTGAAGCCTGGCATTTGCATTCTTTTTAAACAGCCAGCAGGAGGCAAATCTACTGACTCCAAACAAAGCTCAGCACCACAGAAGCATTAAACTCTTTCCTGATGACTTGTGCTGGTCTCAATCGCTAGTTTCAAGTCTTGTCTCATTTTGGAAATTATGGCTCCCATTAGTCAAAAAGGACAATAATGCAGGGCTCACTTTGGGACAGGCCCATCCTCGTGACTGACAAGTTACTAATGTACCAGCTCAACAACTGGGCTTCACTTAACAATGGATGACATCCAGTTGCATCTTTTAGAAACCGTTTATGGTTAACCATTTTAGCTTAGTAACATGAGCAACTCATGCGCATCATATAATAACACAATATATTTGAGATTTGGACACATGATGTAGCAAAACCAAAATAATGGAAACTTTTGCTCTGTGACACACAGATGTTTTATGATTGAGACACTTAGCTCACACGGTGCCCTGCCAGGACATTTGACAGAGAAAAGTGCACACACACACACACACACACACACACACAGAGCATGATGCTGAGAACCCTCCCCACTCCTCTTAGTCTGTAAGAAGAGAAAGACAATAAAAGGAAAAGAAATTTACAAAAGGTGTCAGAAAATGTTAAATAGGCAGAGGCTATGAAGGAGGAAAGCTGAGTGGATCTGAATGAAAAAAGAGCTGAAGGGAGCAAAAACAATGGAAGAGATTGAAGGAGAGGGAGGGAGGGAGAGAGAAACAGAGGTCAGCAGCTGACAAAACAAAAGGATAAAGTCAGAAAAGAGAGCTGCTATCTCTCTATCCCAGAACGGACTACGCAAATACACCCTCCCACCCCAATCCATAGACTAAACAAAACAGTGTGAGAAATGCTACTGCAGTCACATCAGAGGTGTTCACAACATACACACAAACAATGTGTTTAAAAATAGAAAGCAGGATCTATCTTATTGCATGTGAGCGGGGAAATCCAGGAGTAGCTTATCCTAGAACTCACAACCTGTGTCTTTCCCAAACAAAAGCTGCCACCACCACCACCACACACACACACACAAACAGACACACTCAAACACACATACACACACAGGGGTATCCCAGCTGACCAGCTGAGACCTCGAGAACCATCAGGAGAATTAAAGGCGACAGAAGGTGAGCAAGAAGAGGGAGCAACGGCGGGAGGAGAGGCTCTGTGTGAAGCAGCATCCATAAGAGAAGGAAATGTTTTCAGCAAAAGCAGCAAAGCGTAGGCTGATCTTGTCTAATGTAAACATAATGAAAAATGAATCATACTAACAGCTACTTTTAACCTTCAAGCATGCATTGTCCATCACTGTATGAGCTGTCACACAGAGCAATAAATAACTGTAAGGTTGCTGTTTCTTCCTCAAGTACACACTCTTCAAATTGCAACAATCTCTCTCAGTGGGGTATTTCAGCAAAGACACACTTCACCTTGTAGACATCAGATCAGATCAAGCTGCTTACAGGGACTCTCCAGTGACTCTTCTCACAGCTCACTGCATGTAGCTGTTCAGCCCGAGTCCATGTTCAAATCCGAAAGGCGACACAAAACACACTTAAAACTCCTTTAGCCCGTCGCCTGCAGCAAGAAAACCCAAGAATACAGGAGGAAGAAGAAGCAGCAGCCGGCAAGTCAGACAAACAGAGAGAGAGAGAGAGAGAGAGAGAGACTCCTTCTTTCCTTTGAGAGCTTCCACCTCTCTCTCCTCCTCCTCCTCATCCTCCTCCCTCCCTTGTTCCCTCCCTCTTTTCTCTCCCTGGAGCTTATCTGTCCTGAGGCTATCACTTCTTTCTTACCCCCCCCACCTTCCCACAAATCACTTGAGCTCCAACTCCGACGAGTGTTTCCAAGGCAGCACCGTCACTGATTTTCTCCGCCGCAACTAGCAGCTCCACGCATACTTTTAGCACCACTCCAGTTTCAGTTCCACTTCAGTCTTTCCGAGGGGGGTGGGGTAGGGGGTGGGGAGCAGGAGAGAGGCCTGAAAGCTGATCCGTTGATCTAATCAAGCAAAGTTACCAACAGCAACCAGACCAGCAGGCAGCTGAGAGAACACCCGGCACACCCCCACCACCGGCGCCCCCCACCCCCACCCCACTCCCCACTTCTTACAAAGAACTGACACAGAGCCCAACCAACCAAACCAATCCACCACCAACCCCCTCCCACTGTTGGAGCCACACACACACACACACACACACACACACATGTTCACACATATACGCACTCCTACATGTGCTACAAACACCACACCAGCAGATCATGTGCACATTTCAGGCATCAAGGTAAAAAAGGCCAGTTGCGTTCTATGTGCACAGGTATATCCAAAGCCACAGTTAACCACACAACAATGGCATTATTTCAAAAGTCATGAAGTAAAACATCCAAAAACTAAATAATATTAATAATACTTGGAGACTGTTTTCACAGTCGTTTCGATTACTGTTGCAGAGTACAGCGTGTTCCTTTATGTCTACTTTCCATGTGTGCAATCTAGCACATTAGATTCAGTGCTGTCTGGTTGATGACCCCCACTCTTTTGTTCTGCTCTATTACTCTCTGTGCCTTCTGTTCTTTCTGTTGTCACCTCGTTTGATCCACCCACAGACTGGCAAATTACTGCATAACTACTGCATAACTCTGAGGTGATGGGATGACTAGGTTCATTTATCAGCCTTTTCCTACAGCTACATTGGTCATTTAGAAAGTCGGGAAAGCAAATAGAGCACTACATATAACCTCCAGAAAAAAAGAAAAAAAAAGAAAAATCACACAAACCCCTCACACACTGTCCTCTTTGACAAAAACTTTTCATCTGTGGCATTGAAGCACGTTACACACAAGTATGCTCACTTACACACAGTGCCAGCTCACTTCTTGTATGTGCTTCCTTTTCCCAGGACTGCTGTGACCACTGGGGAACCAAATCCCCCGCAACACCACGTCTCCCACTGTATCATTACATCACATGTCAGGCTCAGGCATTCAAGCATAATTTGCAGTAACAGAGATTTGTATGACGGTGAATCACGGTTTGTCTGACTTTTGTTTTCAGACATCTACAACTAACAATGAGGTCACATTTAATTAGGGAGCTCATCCATCCCCCCCACCCCACCCACACACACACACACACACACACACACACAAAGACAAACAACCGTGACTTAAAGGAACAGTTCAGAATTTGGGGAATGTATTTTTAGCTTTCCCGTGCAGTGTTTAAGAGAATTTAACCATTTCAATCGGATTTTCAGACATTACCCGATGGAGGCATATGTGACCACGCAATATTCAACATAGTTGGATTAGTAAGTAAACAGCCTTTAACCTGCCCTAGTTTAAAATAAAATTTAAAAAAGTAAATCTATGATGCTAAAATGCACCAATTTGCACCAAAGTGAGAATAATGCAGGCAGTAGTCCAATGCTAGCAAGTGGCAGTCCTGTGTTCTGGGTCCTGCCACCTGCATGCTCTACCCAGGCATCCTCTCACCAAGGGCAGGGTGCGGAAATACTCTACAAGCAACATTTATAGTAGTGAGAACATGTCTAAAGAGGATTATCCTCTTTTGTTTGCTGCATATGAGAAATGGCAATTTTGGACAATGTGGCACAATGTCCGAATCTTATTCTCCTTATAGTGTCCAGGGATGCCTGTGGCTCAGGTGGTAGAGCAGGTCGTCTAACAATCAGACAGTCGGTGGATTGATCCCCGGCTCCTCCAGTCCATATGTCGAAGTATCCTTGGGTAAGATACTGAACTCCGATACATCCATCATATTGTGTGAATATTAGACAAAAGTGCTTAGGTATAGATAAAACACTGTATGAATGTGTGTGTGACTGGGTGAATTAGAGTTGAAAGAAAGTGCTTTGAGTGCTCAAATTGAGTAGAAAGGCAATACATAAGTACCAGTCCATTTGCCATTTACCAATCTCATATTCATCCATTATAAACAGCAAAGTAAGATTACATTACATAAACATCTTTAGGACAGCTGCTTTCTTGTGTTAATCTGTATTTAAAAGAACTGTAAAAGTCTTGAACCAGTAACACTTCAGTCTCTACAAGATATTTGAAGATTGTCAGGAAACAAGAAAATGTCTGGCAATTACCCAGACTAAAATAGCAAGTTCTTGTTTTACCCATTAGTTATAGATTAAAAGTGATATATCATCAGTCACACAGCCCTGCAGCGACCACCTGACAACTTCCGGTCATAAGGAAAAATGTATATTCCCAAACTGTTAGCAAGTGGTTACTGAAGGTTGCTGGTAGTCACCAAGTGAAACGGATTGCTTTTTGGTGCTGCATTGAAAAGATCCTTGTGACTAGCAATTTGCAATGGACGCCTTGAGTTTTGCATGGAAGATGAGGACTAGTCTGCAAAAACTCGCAAACTACTCACTGAGCTGTAGTGAACCCTGGAAAAACTGACTGAAAACAGAGAACATTTGCCTTTAAACTAAAGGTTGTGCCAAATCAGTGCAACCAATATGTTTTAAAAGGCACAAATTTTATCTTAATGGTGAACATTCTCTGATTCCAGTTTGCATTGTACTCTTTAGTTTCACTATCGCACAAGTGGTTTGCAAGTGGTTGCAAACAAGTTGGTGTATTCCATGCAAAATACAGGCGACTGTAGCAATCTGCTAGCAACCAAACCATTCGCAAGGAGGTTTTTTTTGTGCAGCACCTTTTTTGTGATCAATGTCACTTACCGACTGCTAGCAACCTCCAGCAACTACTGAACCAGTCGGAGAATATACATTTTTCCCCAGCAATCTGCGGTTGCGTACGGTTTGCAGACTGGTCTCTAGGCCTGTGTGACTGTGGGCTTAATTACTGAGCATCAGTAATTAAGGAGATTTTTTTCATTTTGACACAGCAGGCTGTTTCTAGTCTGCTGACAATAACCATACAGCATTTATATCTGAGAAAGACTTTAGAATGTTATTGTATTCTTACCTTTTTAGTCTGCATAACTTGCTTGCGCCTAAAAAAAGTCTTTGAAATGTTTACACAAATATGGCTCAGAAAGCTGAGAACTATTCAGGATGAACTTTCAGAAAAACACACACATGCGGTGTATACAAGTCAGAGCCAGTTAACTGGCTTCATTCAGACTTTAAATGGAAAAGAGGAAATGTGCAGAAATGTGCAGATCTGCGCGCGCGCACACACACACACACACACACACACACACACACACACACACACACACACACACACAAAGAGGCAGCTATGATCACCTGAAGCAGACTTATGAGTTACAAACATTGCCTTTGCCCTACAGAAACGCAGTGTTCATAAATTCCCAGAAGTCAGTTTCTTAACTGACTTGCCACTATTCTAGACACGATCCAATGTAGGTCAGTGGTATTGAATGTAAGCAGTCACTGTAGGCTTCAGGTAATACACCGGTAGGAAGGAAAGAGAAAGGAAGGTTAGAAATCTGGGAAAGAATCTGAGACTCCATTTCCACAGAAGACACACTGCTGTGAGGTCATGTTTTTGTTTGTTTGTTAGTTTGTTTGGGGAGATACTTCACTGTGGAATTTTCCTGTAATTATTTTTAGACATATTCACATGAAATAAAGTGAAATTCTTGGTTGCTTAATTTCTGTAATGCTTTCAATTGTATTTAGCAATCATACTTGAGAAGTGCAACATACAATATCATAGTCAGCTGAAAAGAGTGTGTCAAAGGAGAGGGGAAGGTATATTTTCTTGTTTATTTAATTTATGTACTGCTAATTTGCACCTTAATTTGCATTTAAAATACAAACCCACAAACTCAGCCCCCTAATTCTCCTGGCTAAGAGGCTTTTCCAGGTTTTAGTTCTAGGAGGCTTTGCTTCAAACCAGTGACCACCAAAATTGATTGTTTTTTGTCCAGCATGACAGCAGTAACATACTGTATGCAAAATCCGAGAAGGAATGATAAAGTAACACTAGGTGTAAAACACAAAATATTTCTTTAATTTTATTATACCATATAGAGATTTCACAGCTTAAGAAGTAATTGTATCTAAACCTAGGAAATAAACTACCCTGAGTTTTAGCACTTTAATGGATGTCCTGCTACACAGAGAAATTTGTGAGGCAGGAGGATTTCTGTTAACTGATTTTTATATTTTCTGCACCATTTTCTGGATCTCAGGATTCATATCCATCTGTTTCACTGGGTCAGTACACTTCACTGAAACAAATTATTTTTTCCATTAATATACCATAAGACTGACTTCTATTATCCCAAATAAGAAACCAAAGAAACAATCTGACATTACAGCTTCAAGCTGAGGACTGTGGTACACCCCCCAGCCCCCCATGCTCTACTGGGCCCTGCCGTAAATTGCCCCTGATTTTCTGCCTCAAGGCACATCCACATTAAAGAGACCCCATGGGGTCTGGGGACACATATGTGTGTGGGTGGGTGTGCTTATGTGCTAATCTGCAGGACAATGGGGGCCCTGTCCTTACCCCACACAATTAAGGCTAGGGGCCTAACAGCTGAGCATCTTATTGACAATAGAAACTGGAAGTGTGTGTACATGTGCATTTGTGTGTGTCCTGCCAACACACGTGTCAAACACAAAGCCATCCAACTGTCCACATAGCCCAGGGGAGAGGGATCAACAGAGAGGGCGGGATGGATGGATGGAAGTGGAGAACAAAAGTGGGAGAAACTGGAGAAGAACGGGTTTGATATGTGCCACCTCAGGGTGAAGGGTCAGTTTATATATATATATATATATATATATATATATATATACAGAGAGAGAGAGAGTCAGACAGACAGACCTCCTGTTTGCACACATGAATCCAAGTCACAAACAAGATATAGACCCACATATAATCCTTCACAAAACCACAAAATGTCATTTTTACTTGGGTTTTTGTGGGGATTAAACAAATCACAGATAAACTACGACTGTTTATTTTGTTTTTGTTTTGGGTCCTCTGTCTTTATGTTAATCTAAACTAGCAGGGTGCGGGCTACAGCTTTAGATTTAACTGACAGACTTGAGAATGAGATCAGTCTTCCTATTGTTACTAACACTGTCCTGATTTCTTCTGGATGCTCTTGGTACCAGTTCACACACGCTGCCCTCAGTACCCAGTAGTTTCATCCATCCTCTAACTAACCTCCCATCCTTGAACCTAAGATGCAATTACCGGCAAAATGTCCTCATGTCTGAGGGATGGCCGCATCTTTATCTGCCTTCAAGGGCATATTCCTTGAAAGCAGACATTTATCGTCCTTAGTACACAAGGGAAGACAAATATGAGTACACCAACACTTAACTGTCATACTGTGTAAACACACAAAAAAGGCTTCCTGAAACAAACCAGTACACGGTTCCTTTTCCCTCTTGCACACATCAGTGACCATCTGAGTACAGCAGGTAGGCGTTAATTCAGACTGGTTGCACAATCAATGATGGTAAATGGAGGCAGCAGGAGAGATAGACAGTGATCTGCTACTTTCATTTCCCTCCCATATCGCTCTCTCTTCCTCCCTCCATTAAAACAGAACAGAACCTTACCATTTGATACTGTTGATCATA
>JAMQGT020007326.1:0-16079 GCA_024447675.2 Pterophyllum scalare | reverse complement strand
ATGAATTGTAACCCTACTTGGTTCAGTTGAGTATTGCTGCCAGCATCAAGTGGCCACTGGCGGAACTGCAATTTTTAGCACTTCCCCATGACTGAGGTTTCTGCCTGGTGGTGAGTGAACACCTTACTGAGACACTTTGTGTTGCTTTTTCTCCTTTCTTCTGTCACCACATTTGTGTATGTGTGTGTATGACATTTATACAAGAAGTGAGAAAATTATCCCAATAATGCTTACAAACCTGTGACTCCTCCAACCTCCACATCTTTTGTTCTGTAAGAGTGAAAAATGTTTATTGTCTGTCCTTGTATACAAATCAGAACATATGAAACAGGGCAGATGGAAATTTGTGTCCAGAAACATGAATCGACAGATTCCAGGTCATGCAACTGTGCTGCCCAAAAGTACTGCAGCTCTGACCCTTTTTGAGGCCCCGGAAACCTTTAAAACTTAAAGAGTCTTTGAGGAAAATTGTTCTTGGATTGAAGCGCTCGTTTTTACTCATATTGCTTCACTTTAAGTGATAACAGGCCAGAAGAAGATTGGGAAACACAGTTTTTAGTCATTTTACAGTGGGAAACTGTCAAATGCTCTCTGATCCCAGCCTGTTGGGTATAATTATATGTTCTGTTGATTGCCCATTTTTATCTGTCGAGCAGATGAAAACAGTCAAATCAGGACATTGCATCAAACCCTGAATTTTAATGCTAAAAACACACAAATTTACAGCTTATTAGAATATTTGTTCATTCCTACCCTGTTCAGGTTTTTATGTACTGGAGCCTGAGTACTCCTGTCCCTGTTCATTCTGTCCCTAATTCATATTTTAACCATTAAACTATCAGATGTGATATTACCCTCACATGCCATGCCTGCTAAAACCATACCGCTGAGGCTTTGAGTTCACAAAATGCTTCATGCACAGCGCGCTGAAGCTTTCTTTAGAGCCAGTGACGCGCAGGGAGGCATTAATCAAAGGATGCCTTCATCCAAGGTGACAGTGCCCTCCGCTGAGTATGCTATCTCGTGAAGTGTCAGTAGTGGCAACTGGGGGACCGTAGCAAACTGGGCTATGGGTTAGGATACTGTTTCCACTCTTTAGCCTGCTTCTAGTAGGACACAGTGTTCCTACGTGCTGTATGCACTCTTGTCTCTGAGACTAGCAGTCAGGTGCTAAAAAATATCCCTGACAGGTGTCGTGCATGCTGCAGTGGAACCATTTGCTTTGTTCTCGGTGTGGATTTTCTGAGGGGCCACACGGGTTTATTTCAAGAAGGTTGTGTAAGATGGTCATTTTTAATCCCCTCTTCCTACTGCTGGAGGAGTTCACCATCAAGTACAATATAGTCCACCCACTCCTCCTCCTCCTCCTCCTGGTTTAATCTGAAACACAATTTATCTTCAATCAAGGCATGAAACATCCCCAGTGCTGGAGACTCAACACAATCCCGTGTGTGCATGCGTGTCTGTGTGAGTGTGTGCAGAGCAGTGCCAAGGGTCATTCCAGATGCATGGAGGATGACAAAGCAGGCGTAGCACATTTATGTAATCAGCATGTGTCCCTGCGAAGGTTGCTGGCACGAGTGCCCTCAGTGGTGAAAACCTACAGACAAACCCTGTGACGGGTTCAGACGGAGGATCATCTGAAGTGAAAGTGTTAGGATCACATTAATGAAACTGTTTGTGCTCTTCTTACAGAGTGTAAAACATTTAGGATAGTTAGAAAAATTATAAACTCAACACAAAAAGTCAGGAAGTTTGTGTTCGCTCGATTATTTCTTTGTTGTAACCACGCTTCTTGGCAATAAATCTGATAGTGTTGGAAAGCCTGTTTATTTCTCTTAAATGGAATCTGCGGGTTGCACCCATGAAAAACTTGCCAGATCTTCTCTGCCAAACAGCTTATTCTACTATTGATTCTGTTTTGGAGCTTCTGGTACCCCAGCTGCTGACAATTAGGCTCATCATCATTGGAGCCGATCTCGCTGCAGAGAGATATCAAGATGAGATTCTGCAGCCAGCGGGACCGAACTCCATCCTCCAAGGTGACCGCGCTTGTCCCCACAGAACAGTTGTGGGATCAGCTTGGGCGTGCTGTTTCGTGCCACGGTGACCAACACACATTGGCTGCAGAACGGGATGCCGTCCCACAGCGGTGTGTGACCAAGCTGGAGACCAGGAGGAGGAGGAGGTGCAAGGCTGTTGGGACTTCCACATGCTGCTGAGGCCCTCCAAGAAAATAAATCAATAAATGAGACCAAACAGTCAGGAGCAGGATCAGCTGTTTGGCAGAGAAGATTTAGCAAGTTTTTCATGGGCACAGCACCACATACTCAACACTGCTGCACAACCCTTACAGATGTGGCTCCATTTAAGGTACTTAAGGATAAGATTTATTGCCAAGAAGCAACAAAGAATCCGCTAAACACAAATTTTCTTACTTTTCTTGCTGAGTTTAGATTGATCCTTCAGATTAAATCAGTCAGTCCAGTTCTCTGAAGGAATTTCAGTCCTAACCCAGCAACAGGCTGGAAACAGTGTGAATTTTTCCTATTAGCAAGGAGCTCAATGTTCTGTTTTACTCTAGCGTGACTGAATCAGAGGTTCTTTCAGAGGTCGATGCCATAGACTGTGTATAAAAGGAGAATGTTGCCACGGTGATGTCACCTGCGGGTTAGTGAAGGCATGTTACAAACCCTCAAGCTGAGCGGTTTCAGTCTTGCTGTCTTGGTGTTTTGATGGGACAGATGTGACAAACGAGGGGCCAAACTGGCTGAGAAACCAGGCTTTTGGCTCAGTGAGCACACCCTGGATGATCTTCCTCTCTGACTCTAAGAATAATGTCATTTACAATATGGACTGAAACCTTTGACTTTTATCCAGCGTTATTTTTTACTTGATTTATACTTTATACTAAAGTGAGTAAATTATGTAGTATGAAACATATAAGACGTACTATAAAATATAAAAACTAACCACGTTTTTTTTTTTTCCCCTCTGTGACTGTACGACAAAAAGGATGAGCCCAGCAGATCCTCTGTCAGCACCATAATCTTTAAACTCGACTTTCATGAAATAGAGAGGAGTCTGGAGAGCGTGAGTGGTGTTCACGCTGCATATCCCGAACACCGAGATTTAAATGTTTGATGACTTGTGTGATGAGTGTTCAGCAGTGCTGCTGCTTTTGACTTGTTGCGTGTGTGATCTGAAGACACTGTGTGGTTTTGGGCACAGATGATGAGGCTGGTTTGATGATGTTTTGAGATGCTACAGGAAGAGTCCGCGGTTTCTGCAGGTTGAAATCTTGGCTTTTGTGTTTGCAGATGTGAGAAACGCATCTCTTAGGAATTGTGAAAAACAAAACTCAAGGATTCGCATGTCTTCTTTGTCTTGTTGACGATGAAACTAAATGTCAGCAGATGTCAACATTTTTAAGCACCAAATCCGGAGATCGACTCTCCTGTTCGCTCCGTCAAAAGCACTTCAACAATACTTGATTACTGAGGCTGGATATTTGATTAGTTCGATTTCCTGTAACAGGCTCAGCTCTTTCACGAAGCTCTCCCAGCATCAATGCAATGATCATGAATCAATTTAATGAACGCACATGAGCAAAAGTCCCGTCTGCGCTTCAAAATTGCAGCTGATGGCGGCACAGTGAAAAGTCTGAGGTTGTAAGTCGTGCATGATTGTGTGTGTGTGTTAGTCTGATGATACCTTCAGCTGCAGAGGGGAAATGCTTGAAAGAAACACCTGATGCCAATTAGCTAATACAAGCAGACTTCAGGTCTCTTTTCACCCCACTCACACAGCCCTTATTCGCTCAGCTCAAACTTCAACTGGGGTTTACCTTCATTTTTCACACATTTTTCATGTCTTTGAGCAGCTTAAAATGATCTCCTCATGTGTTCTGATCCTGTAATTGAGTAGACTCCACCAAGATGATCCTTTGAGTTTAATTACAGCAGGAAAAGTTACAGCAATCTAAATCTACTGGCTGGTGCCAAAGAAGTGTTGCTGAAGAGGAAAAATTTAATTGCTACAACAATCAGCCAAAGCTGAATTACCAGTCGGGGTAGAACAAGCCTCTGGCTTCCTGAAGAGTCATTGTGTGGAAATTATTTGATAAATTGCAAATTAATTTAGTCACAACACTGTGTGGTACCCAAACAGTCTATACTGAAATAACAAGGGTCTCATAAGGTAACGCCTTATTACATAATCTGGAGGCCTTGGGTTGTATATTCACAGAGAACAATCCACATAGGGACCCAAAGGAGGCCCACAGCTCCCTTTCTGCAGTGGGCCCCTCAGTCATGCAGTCAGAAAGCAGAAATCCATAAGGTTCAGCTCTGCTCACAATCGCTGGGCGATACAGTGGCTCTTAGTCCAGTCCCTCATGAGCATTACACACAAAATCCACAGTATACAACAAACAAACAAACAAACAGTGAGCAACACACAACCCAGTGTGACAGTGTGAGGTCTTTTGTGTGTTTTTCCACATATTAGAGACATCCCTGAAACAGAGCCTTCGGTTTCTTCCATGGAGCCTACTCTGCCAAGCTCCACTACAGCTCCACTGCCTGAGCCTGTCCTGCCTGACAGCCTGTCAGCTCCGCCCCCTCCACCCCCGCTGGCCACCTGCCCAGCCTCCCGAGGGGTTCTGTTTACATTTGCAACTTCCTCCATGGCCTCCTCGGGGGTTCTTACTCCTCCAAAGGCTTCCTGTCTGAACTCCCGAGGGATTCTGCCTTTGTATGAATCTTTCTGCACAGCCAGTAGCTGCCTTTACCGCCACTCTGGCTCATCTCCTCGTCCTCTGAGTCATCCAGGTAAGCTGTTTTGACAGCGAACACTGCCTGTGTTCTCGGTAGATGCAGCTTCTCCTATCCTGCCCTCCATGTCATTTGACTCAGCCACTCCAGTCTACTCATCCTACAGGTTGGCTGCCACAGGCTTCCTGTCTGCCTGCAAAACCTCCAGGCTGCCACCACCTTCTCCACTGGCCCCCCACCTGTCTTGCCTGCCTCAGACTCATCCTCCTGATCAGTCCAGTCTGCTTTCTCTGCCTCCTAGCATTATCTGCAACAGGCCTCTCCAGTATACTCAACCTTTGAACTGGCCAAGTTCTTCTACCTATGAGCCTCCCCCATGAATGGTCCCATCTGCTTACCTATGGACTACCTGCTGGGTCCTGAACTCACCTGTTCCTAGATGCCAGTGCAAACTTTATTTGCTGCTGAAGACTGTGCGATGTGGTTAAAAGACTGACAACAACTGAGGAAGACAGAGTTGAAATGTTTTGTTCTATGTAAAGAAGATGAGCCATCATGCTTACCTGTCACGGGCCGTTTAGGCCACAACAAAATGGAGGACTCACAAGATTCAGAGTCTTTGTGTTTGCAACAGATGCTGATCACTGGAGATGCTGGAACCAAGGCCTGGGTCCACAGACAGGAAGGTCACTAAGGAGAGGTCAGTTAATCCACATAAGTGAGTTCCAAAGAGCTGGAAGAGGGTGCACTCACTGAGAGTGAGTCTGTCTTTGGGAGGGGTGGGCACAATGGAACAAACCACGAGGGAACAACACTTGGAGAGCTGATTTACCACTAAACAGTATCCAACTATCTGGCAGGGACTGGAGTCTCAAACTGGTCCTTAAGAACTGGCTGTTGATTGCAGCTCGATGAGAAACAGGTTTATCCCGGCTGCTAAGCGGGATGTCCGACTCTGCCCTGGAAGACTACGACATTACCTTTTGGTGCCCAAATCCCAGGCAAACATTATTGTAAAGTTTGAACATCTACAGGTCCTACAACAGAAAGAATACGTCATTGATGGAGACCATGTGATATAACTACACAGAAGGCTGAAACTCAATCAAATTTCAACAGCGATGAGAAAAACCATCAAAAATGACAGCTCAGTTTGCTAATGACGACTGCTGACTGCTGACTGCTCCAGAACAAGTGAAGATTGAGGCCTCGTGTTTAAATTACTTTTTCAAATTCAAAGTTTTAAATACATCAGTTGTCAGTAAGAAAATATCATGAATTCATTCATCAAATCACTGCAGACACTTCAAAAGCTTTCCAAGAGAGGGAAACTTGTCAAGTCAGTGAGACGGTGACCTAGAAAAAGGCATCGGCTTCATATTTAAGCAGTCGCTCTGTGTGTGTGTGTGTGTGTGTGTGAGTGTGAGTGTGAGTGTGAGGCATGTATCTTTGTGCTGATTCTTGTTTTGGGTTTTTGCAACATCTGTGCACTGTGTCTTACCGGCACATTCAGAGCAACACTTCAAGAGCCCTCCCAACAATAACAAACACAAAGCAGTAAAAAATACACTCGAACAATCTGCAGGCGCAGTCAGGACGGGCGTGTGAGGAAGAAACAAAGGCAGCATGCTGCAGAGAGAACACGCAACACCGCTTCTGCTTATGTACTGAGGGAGGACAACATGCTGTATGATGTGCACGCTTCCCAATCGGCTCCGCTCTCACACACCCAACGCTCAGAGATATTTCATGTGGTAAACAATCTCAAGACTCAGTCCTTGAACTGAGTTTGTCACAAAGCCAATATGAGTTATCGCCGAAGCCTTCGGAAGATGGCGTATTGATTTTCTGACAGGCTCGGATGTAGTAGCACCTTCCAAATGTGACGCAGCTCTGCATGTTAATGAGGCTGCAAACAAAGATGGGTTTAAAGCACCGGTAACCTGTGTCGGATACAAGTAGGTTCATTTTGAAAGCCATGTTGGGGGTTTTTTTTAGTGGTAAGTAGACTTATTAGCATTTTTCATCCACATGCAAAGCAGCCATGACATTTACGGTCTGTGCTGTAAGGCCAGTGTGGAGAGGCAACCGCAAAAGAGCACCGGATTAAAAAAAAAATGTAGTGTTCTTCACCACAGGATGAAATAAAGACAGCATTTAATTTCCGATACTGTCCAGAGGATTACGTCCTGACAATCGCATTTAGCAGAAATACATTTGGTTTGGGCAATTTTAGTGACATCATCATTTGTCACTCCTGACATTTATGAGCAGAGAGGCAGCGGTTGTGTAACTCGGTAACAAAACAGATGAAATTGCAGTTTTCGCACAGTAATAGCTGTCACTGTGTTGTAACTGTCTAGTGTTGTCCATGGAGCCATCAAATTATGTGGAACCGGAGGCATCGTAACACATCAGGAGCGACACGGGGGTAAGCATGCAAAGCCAAATAAAATACAGAAAATAAAGATTAAGAGAAAATACATTTTAAAAAACACACAGTTACAAATAAAAACAGTAAACCACATGTAAAAATACAAATAAATAAAAAAAATACAGACAAAAAAAATGAAGATAACAAAGAGATTTAAACAAGTTTAAGACTCAGTCCTCAGACTGGATTTGTAAACACATTCAGTTATCAACTAAACCAAAAAGTAAAAATGCATTATACAAAATGTAAATATAAACAGAAAAGTAAATGCTGAAAAAATAGCTATAAACACATGTTTATGAATGAAACAGAAAATAAATTACATAAAAGGATAAAGATGTTTTAAAATAATTAATTAACTGAATTTAATTACTGACAAAAAACATAAAAAAGAAAAAAAAATACAAACCGAAGTAGATATTATTTAAGATAGACAATAGAAGATAAACCTACCAGAAAATATATAAATATATACACTATATTGCCAAAAGTATTCACTCACTCATCCAAATCATTGAATTCAGGTGTTCCAGTCACTTCCATGGCCACAGGTGTATAAACCAAGCACCTGGGCATGCCGACTGCTTCTACCAACATTAGTGAAGGAATGGGTCGCTCTCAGCAGCTCGGTGAATTCCAGCATGGTACTGTGATAGGATGGCACCTGTGCAACAAGTCCAGTCCTGAAATTTTCTCACTACTAAATATTCCGCAATCAGCTGTTACTGGGACAAAAAAAAGACAAACAAATCACTTAACAAAGTGGAAGCGATTGGGAACGATAACAACTCAGCCACAAAGTGGTAGGCCACGTAAAATCACAGAGCAGGGTCAACAGATGCTGAGGTGCATAGTAAACAGAGGTCACCAACTTTCTGCAGAGTCAATCACTACAGACCTCCAAACTTCATGTGGCCTTCAGATTAGCTCAAGAACAGAGCTAGAGCACTTCATGGAATGGGTTTCCATGGCTGAGCAGCTGCACCCAAGTCTTACATCACCAAGCACAATGCAAAGGATTAGACGCAGTGGTGTAAAGCCACTGGACTCTGGAGCAGTGGAGATGTGTTCTTTGGAGTGCTGAATCACACTTCTCCATCTGTCAATCTGATGGATGAATCTGGGTTTGGTGGTTGCCAGGGGAACGGTACCTGGTGACTGCATTGTGCCAAATGTAAAGTTTGGTGGTGGGGGGGGATTATAATGTGGGGTTGTTTTTCAGGAGTTGTGCTTGTCCCCTTAGTTCCAGTGAAAGGAACCTTTTATGCTTCAGCATACCAAGACTTTTTGGACAATTTCATGCTCTCCTCCTTCTCCACTGCACCAGACCTCCTGCAGTTTTCATACCTCTCCAACCACTCTACAACATCATCTCCTACACTTTGCACTCTGCCGTACCGCACTTGACACTTATGTCAGAATGCTGCTCATCAATTTAAGTTCAAATTTAATGCAAGCATCCCACAGCAGCTGGTGAGGAAACTCCCTCTGCTCAGCCTCGATCTGGACTAGATAGCTTTCACACAGTCAGTGTGCACTGGCAGCAGAACCTCATGCATCCCCAAGGCTGTATGCTCAGCCCTCTGCTACCCATACTGCTCACCCATGGCTGCACTGCCAAGTCTGAATCAACTTCATCATGAAGTACGCTGCTGACACTACAGCAGTGGGCCTCATCAGCAGTAACAATGAAACATCAGACAGGGAGGAGGTAGAAAAACTGTTAAGCCAGTACTACAACGGCAACCTGTCTCTTCATGTAAACAAAACCACAGAGGCCCACCATCTTCTCTTGCTATTTCAGGGGGTCTTGGGTGGAAAGAGTTAGCAAGTTCTTTTTTTATACACAGCTCTGATGATCTCACCTAGACCATCAACACCATTTCCATTGTGAAGAAGGCATAACACCACCTTCTTGTGGAGACTGAAGACAGACTTCCATCACCAATCCTTGCCACCGTCTACAGATGAACTCTGGAGAGTTTGCTGACCAGCACGTGCCTGCTGTGCACTGTGAGGCCAGCTGAAAAAACATCAGGAGCATCCTCCCCCCCTATCCATGACATCTTCCACACATGCTCCATTCGCAGAGCCTCTGCTACTGTGAAGGACCTCACCCAGTCACCCACCCTGCATACAGCCTGTTTGCCCTTATGCTACCAGGCAGAAGGTTCTGCCCCGCTGTGAGGCTCTGCAACTACCAGGACCCTGAACCCCCTGGAGCATGTCACCACTTCATCCCCAAATATTGATTACTGTTGTCTCTCTGGTTGTGATAGTTATTGTTGAATGTGCACGGCTGTGTGTTTATAGGTTCTGCACCTTGGTCCATATGAAATGATATTTCACTCACATATATATTCTGTTTATGGAAGAATGACAGGAAAGCGAACTTAATTACAAATCAGTGAAAAAACAAAAAGCTAAAAAGGAAAACGAGTAGTCTGCAGTCTGTGCAGCTTTTTCACTTCCTGCAGCTGTTTCCACAATAAAGAGTTTTTTTTCTGCAACATTAAACATGTCTGTTTTGATTTATTGCTGTTAAACAATAAAACTCTGCTGAGATATAGAGACGAACAAACAAATAAATAAATAAAAGAAAACACACACACACAAAGACAAATGTCCCTCGCCCACAGGAAATTGAAGGGCCTGCACCCTTAATTCATGTGGACACCCAAAGTGTGCGTCTGTCCTACATTCATCTGTTATGGTGCCAGGATGTCACCAATAAGCAGACAACACGTTGCAGGTTCCTTTCTTTAACCTGTTTTTACCTGTTTGCTTCAGTTTTTCATCCACGTCGGTTTTTGTGTGTGTGTGTGTTAATCGATATGTCTGTCCATTCATCCATCTGCGGTTTGTTTATCCACGTTTTACCTCTCTTGCCACCGACTGAAAAAGGAAGTAGCTGTCCACAAACCCCACCCTCGATTAATGGACGCTTCATCACTGGCAGCTGGTGAGTGGTGCTTTTTGTGAAGGAATACGTAAACACTCAAATATGACAGCAGAAGGAGATGGGACTGCACAGGACCCACGTGCTGAGACAATGCCCCACATTTTGATTTAGTTTCCCAAAGTCAACAACGCAGGACAGACTGTATCCAAAGGCTCTGGAGAAAGCTTTCATCATGGGCTGAGTGTAGATTAACGTGTCAGCGTCGTTGCTGTGGCGACGCTATGACCACCGGGAAAATTTGAGGGCATCACAAAGTCACAAGTTATGCTGATTTCAGTGACTATGACAGAAACTACCACAAAGAAAAAGGCGTACAGCTATAGAAAGACTGGAAATCTACTCATGACTTGAGGTCAGGAGAAGATTTTTGTGTAGTGCTCTTTCAGGCTTAATAAAGACTGTATATTTGTCCTTTACAGCTTAGAGTTAGGGTTACAGTCTTCTGAATGGGTTAGCAGCAACGTGTCGTACACAATCAGATTCTTTTTCCTACCATTAGCTTGTTGGGATCTGGTCACTGATTGGTTCAAATCATTCTTAAAACAACAAGGAACAAACACACACCAACTCGATTTACTTGAAGCAAGGAGGAAAACCTCGTCCTCTGAGCTCAGCTCCCGTATCAGGCTTTCACTGAACAAAGACGAAGTGGTCTCCTGCGCGTCAGCTTCCTTGCAGCGGTTTTATTCCAAACTTTCACAGTAAAATCACGTAGGTTACATAAACTCAGTTTACAACATGTAATAAACAGCATTCTTGGCTCTTTCCTTACCATATATGGTAGTAAGTATACCATGGAATGTGTATACGTGACATGGTATACATGTGAGTACGTGTTATACGTGTCTTGTATGTGGGTATGTGGTTCTGCAGGGTCAAACAGCCTGTAGGTAAGATTGCAACTTCCTTCTTTAAGGAATATCAACACATGTCTGCATTAAAATGAAACAACAGTATAATATATAAAACAACTTATAAAAACAGAAGATATGATAACTCATAGCAAACAGAAGAAAGTTTACACAATTATCCTAACAGTCACCATAGTGAGGCTGTATACTTGAGTTAGCAGGTTAGCATGCTCATCCCATAAATTTGCTCCTGTTCACCGGGATGCAGCGTTTTCAGTGGGAGAATCATTTCATGACCATTTGCAAACTGAGCTGGTGGCTTATTGTTAGGCAATGGTGCATCTGTACTGTTGATAAGGTGGTGGAAACCTGGATGAGTCACTTGGATGAGAATCACCTTCCCGGGATTTCCTTACCTGGATTATTGAACATGTATCGATACATTAACACGCTGAAGTTTTACAGGTATAACTTTTAACATGGTCACTTTCAGAGTTTAGTGCTGTTGGGTCAGGTTTGCTGTGTCAGAAGGCCAGAGAGACATTAGGAGAGATTTGCATTCACTGGTTTCTGAATAAAACTGGACAACATAATTGCAATGTATTTTATTAACCTGTATGTGTGAGAGGAAGCCAGAGTAACTGGAGAGAAGCCACAGAGGCACAGAGAGAACTATAGACTGAATAAAAGATGGAATTCACCACTGCGATGCCACTCCTTGCTTACTGGACTCGCCTTTTGAAGCTATAATATTTTAGTCCTTACCGTGGTAGCTTTTTGGAGCCAGCAGTGACCATATTTGGACAAGATGGTGGCATCCAGAGACTTGGAGGATGAGTACCAAGGACCAGCAAAGTTATTGTGGCAGGAACCACAGATGGATGGATGGATCACAGTGATCACATTTTGGTTTCTGGACTCCACATTTTTAAGCTTCAACATTCGTGTTGGCTTTTATTTGCAGTCAGGAGTGACCATATTTGGAGGAGAAGGTTACAATACTAAAAAATCTAGTTAGCTTTGTTAGCAAGCTGCATTCATGAACTGCACAGCTGTAACCCACAGACATGGAGAGCTTCACACTAATAAATACTAGAATTTTACTCACCAAAACTGGAGCAGGGTCCGGTTCAGTGTCTGAACGGATGGAAGTGGGGCCTAGCACACAGATTCTAGCCTGTTTAGCTAACATCAGTACCCACACCCCTAAATTTAAGTCTTAAAGAAAATTCACCACCCATACTGTTGTTGTTAAGCAGGAAACTACCCATAGAGGCCAAAACTATTCTTTGTAGCAGGCTGTAAACATTTATCTCTTCTGTAAAGTTGGGCATTTTAACATGAGCAACTATGGAGGGAGAAGATGTCATTTTAATGGTTAACAAATATCAACTGTAACCATGTGTTTGGCAGCACTGAAAGCTAAATCCTCCCATGCTGGAGTATGGCCTGTTAGATAATAAACACCTGACAGTTAGCACAGAGCACAAAATTCAGCTGAGGATAGATAATTATTACCATTAGTTTTCTTTTTTTTTTTTTATTCTGAGGCGAGATGTTGCTGGAGGATTAATGCATTTAATCTGAGGAGTGTTTACAACATTTAATTGCAATCAGTTCAATAGCTGCTTCCATCAAACCCAAATGTCAACTTCAAAAATCAAATGTCAGCTTGTTGTATGAGGGGATTAGTGAGTTATTTGAATTCATCATGTGAGAGCCGTTAATAAGTCAGGGAACTGACAGTCCTGTATGAAGTGAAAATATTTAGAGAAATCCATCAAACAGTTGCAGAGACATCTCCCTGAAAACCATAAATGTCAAGCAGCTAGTGTGAGAATAAATGTGAAAACCACCAAAGCTCAAACTATGATCTACCCTCTGGCCACCATGAATATCTTTCACCTGAAACAAAGTGGCAACCCAGCAGAATATCTAAAAATAACATCTGACTTTCAAATCAGATAATATTTGTTAAAGAAGAGGACACTCCTGTTCCATTTTAAGGAATTTTAGAGACTTTAAGCTGCTATAATCAGTTTATATTCACCATATGAAAAACAGTCACAAAGTGCTTCAGTGTGTATTTGGTTCCAGAATAACAACAAAAATGAAACCAATGAGGAAGTGACAAAAAAATGCATTTCCTCAAATGGCCACTTGAGGCTGGCTTTGAAAGTGAGTCAGTCCTCAGTCACTTTTTAACGGAAATAAATAACTCACAATTGTAGCATCATACATCCAGTTTTCTTAAGGTATAAATTCACAGAGGAGAGAAAAAATTGGTGATGTCAGTGGCTACACCCATCTTTTATATACAGTCTATGAGTATAACATTTGCTAATTGGCACTGAAGTGTTTGTGTCTTATTGAAAAGTTAATTTTGACCCAGTGATATGTTGCTTGAGGATAAGTTGGGATATGTAGTATAGGTGGTAAATTTAAGACAATCCCTCAAAACCACAAAATGTCTCCTGATGGTGGACGAGGAAAAAATCAGGGGCTCAGCTCTGAGAGAAGAATTCATTGGCTTGGCACAGAAAATTTTTTTCTGTAAAATCCAATGAGAAATTTTACATGAAGTGCTCTGTTGTAACTTACATGAAAGTAGGACTAGTTTTGAGTAGCTTTGAGTATGCTGTACAAGGTTTTATGGTGAGCTACCTAAAAGCTGTAGAGATGTATCACTAACAGCCTGGAACGTCACCCTTATGACGGTGCTGGGGGAAAAGTTGAGCTTTCACTATAATAAGTAGCAGTCATTCTCTGGCGAACATGGTTGTCTGAACAAAATTTAAAGCTTTCCATCCAATATTTGTCAAAGTATTTCCATCTGCACCAAAGCGGCCGTCTGGCTCACGCACACTGCCACAGAGTGGGGCCTTTACCGTGCTTTCAATTGGGCCTCACACATGCACAGCATTAGGATATTTAATACAGGCATCACAGAGACCGTGCAGGACCAGGCACCGGTCGTGGAGAACTGATTATATCTTGCCAGCGGTTCCGGTGTCAAGCCTTTATTTATCAAGTGGTTGTGTTCCCATGGACCTGGCAGAGCTGCAGCAGGTGTGAAGGTCAACAGGAGAGTCATATTTTAATCAAAGACCAAGGAGCTAAAAATAAAACTCCCCCAGTGGGCACTGCACTGTGAGACTCAAGGAGATGTGAAAAGGCTCTGTAGCGCACAAGTTTTAATTATCACGCATACACACCGGGGTTGTTATTATGCATAAATGTCTTCTAGACAGGGTTGTGCTAAGGAAGCAATACCAATGCTCCAGGAGTCTGAACTCAGGCCAATACTGACAGCAGGAATCACATGCGACGGACAAAGTGGCATGGCCAGCAGTTCCTGACACGTGTGCCAAGGCAAGAAACTCATCTGATATTTGTGGATGTGTGTGTGTGTGTGTCTGTCCATCTGCTTTAGTATTATATGCAGAGTTGGTACTGCAGTCAAAATAATTGCCAAGGTGTGTTGATTACTTTGGTGCAACATCGAATGGAAGCCAAGGTGTGAATTTATAGGCAGACTGAAAATTAAACGCCCTGGAAAAATAAACACACCCAGGTACATGAATACTGAGGAGGCACAGAGAGAGACAAAAGAGCAGAAATGTCTCTTTGTTCATTAACTTCCTGGGCTTTGTTGCCTTTCCTGAAATTGGAGCACACGGCTGATGTTTGAGCCAAAATTGTTTCATCTTGTAAGTGTTGCACTGTGGCTCCAAATCAAGAACTAAATGTATTACTCAAAATGCAAGCTAAACTCCAGAAAGAAAACCTGGGCTTGGTTAAGTCAGGTATTCATAAATCTGTTAAAAGGCATCCACAGATGTTTCTCATGTAAACATGAGGCCTTAAAATGACTATTAAAGCCTTGAATCCATCTTTCAAAACGTATAAAACTGCTTCAGACAACACAAAATGAGATTTCTTGTCTATTTGAAAATCATTACAAAGAAAATTGATGGGTACCTTCCTGCAGACATCATGCAAGCTCTAAATCCTGCTGTGAACATTGTTTTTTCTGGCTTTCACTGTGACTCCAAAAGTATAACAGTGGGGCTAGAACAGAATAAAAGCAGCCCGAGTGTAAAATTGGCTGTAATTTTGTAATGGTCAGTGCTGGGATTTGTTCAACCCCTCCAGTTAAAGCTAAAGTCTACAATTTTAGCCAATATTCATTACATAACTATAATATGAGTATATATATTTTCCAGTGTCCCAATATGAACCAAACTGCAGCTTTCACATGCAGGTACATCAGAACAGGTGTGGGCACAGTGTCGGCACAATGGGCAGAGTCTGGGTGTCCAGGCCCATCCAAAAAAGTTACTGTGCTCCTCACTGCAAACACTCTTAAAACTACGAACAGAGTTTGGCTAACTGTTTGGTAACAAGTCAGTGCTGTAATAACCTAGATCAAGCCAACGATTTGGCTAATCTTAGCTAAGTATGGGTAACTAACATGACTGAGGAGGACCACAGTGGGGGCACACAGGCTGATGGAGATTGACACCTGTCCTGATGACTTTGGAGCAGAGGGCCCTACGCAAGGTAAGAATTCAGGAAGTACGCCTCAGGTCCCTTTGGAGCAAACAGAGGTCATTCATCAGCACGTGCAGCTACCTGGAAATAGCTGAGGTCATTCTCACTCACTCTCACGTCCCTGAGTCTAACTGTCCCAGTGTGTGGAGAGCTATCTAAAACACCTACTGTCTGCACTTCTGTAACTGCAGCTACATTTCTCTCTGAGTGCACAACACACATTGTAATTATGCGCACTGGTTCATGAAGCTGTTTAAAGTCAGTTGGTTATATTTCAGTTTCCTGTGTAGTTCCAGTGTGTTGGTTTATTAGTGATACAGGTTTAATACTCTCACTGCTGTTTCAAATATAACAGGTTTCCTACTGAACATCTCAGTTTATATCCTCTGTCTTGTGGACACACTGTGCAGTGTAGCTTTTTACTTATGTGACAGGATGAATGCACACATCATTGTCGCAGTCTAAGGCACTCGACTTTTGTATCAAGTGTACACAAACATACT
>JAMQGT020007325.1:0-60031 GCA_024447675.2 Pterophyllum scalare | reverse complement strand
TGTTATGTACGCCTTGGTTCAGTTACGTATTGCTTATTAAAGGAACATTTCTGACCATATTAGATTGAAAATGAAAATTTGTTAGACCAGAGATTTTTCATATTAACAGGAGCCATGGTCAGAGAAACGGGGGGTGGGGTCCCCTGGCATTTTTGCACAGCATCAGAAACTTTATGAGAACTTCATGTGAATAAAGCCTCCAGAATCTTTTGAACCATTATCTTTGACCCATTGTACTCATTTCACGCACTTCACAGTACAGATAAATGATGTAACGCCAGCCGCGGACTGGCGCCTCTGTGGAATTGCAGATAATTACTTTAATAGTAGTGTGTGTGTGTGTGTATTCTCCTGTGTTCCCTGAAGCGGGATCCTCCTGCTGTCTGTTGGCCGCAAACAGCCTGCGGATGTTTTATTTCTGCGCTCACGAAGCTCTCAAGGATTCGTTATATAAATTAAAACATACGTGTTGTTGTTATTATTATTGTTACTATTACTATTATTATTATTATATTCTGGGCTTACTGTTTTCTCTTAACTGTAGAGGGCATCTGGGGATGCAAGAGCTTGCGCACACACCTATGTTTTGCATTGGCAGTTGTTAAAGGGTAATTGTGTGTGTGCGTGTCGTCTCGGTGGCGCCGTGTGCTTTTTTGGATTGCTAATTTCTCTGAGTGACTGTCCGCTCCTTCCTGCAGCAGCGGCAGTGCGATAGCCTGAAAGGGAGCGGCCAGCGCGGCGTCAACCTGGCTGCCACCGCAGGTAGCTGCTGTCCACGCTGCACACAGACAGCTGGGTTTTATAATGCACTTACCTGCGCTCAGGTAGTACTCTTTATATGACTTTGGATAATTTATGTCATCATGAATAAAAAAATAAATAAAAAAATAAAGGAGGATTAAATCATACATCTGCTGTAACAGATCATAATCCAAGACTTGCATTGCTGTCAGGCGACAGTGTGACTGTCTGCGGGACAGCTGTTAACCTGCTGGAGTGACTGCTGCCCGGACCAGTGGCGTTCAGTACTGATACACGGAATGTGTTATTATAGAAATAGAGAACGATGAAATAAAGCTTCGGAGTAACAATCTAGAGAGTGACAAGCAGTGTCAGACCGGAATCAAGATGATGTGGCCTAGAAAATAAAACCCTGAAGTTGGCCGCTAGCTGATTGGAACAAACCGAGCAAATGAATAATAATAATTCCTGAAACGGTCTGTGCAAAAGCTGCGCACGTTTTGCATTTTCCATTATAAAAGTTGGCTGCATTAGAAAATGCACAGTGTTGAATGTTTAAAATTTTAATGTCACCATCAGTTACATTAATATTTTACATTAATATTATCCTGCCATTAACCGGTGTATAACTATACCGACTGATTTATTCAGTAATGTAGTAATAAATAGGAGAGCCCATTTGTTTTAAATAGATAGCTAGATACTAAAACATGCTTTATGTTTTCATATAATTATTTATTCATGTTACCTTAATTTCTCTTTTGCCATCTTCCTTTTTAAAATCCTTTGAAGTCTTAATGGCTTTCCTTGCCTTATTTTTAAAAGAAGGACCGGATGCTTCGTTGCCACGTCCTATGATAAACTTTGTTATCGGCAGCTTGGCCAATGAGCTCAGAGAGGGGGCGGAGCTCCGACTGACCACAGCTATTTGTGCCGCTCGGCAGTGCCTGCCGCTTACAGTGTTTGCTACCGCGGGCGAGTCGGTGTTTAGTCTCTGTTTCGGTCCCGGAACACAAAAGCGACGCTTCAGTGTGACCGGTCGCAATAGAGAGGCAGAGGAAGACCAACGGTGACAGCGTTAACTTCACTCTGTTCAGCGGAGTATATATTTCTTTTCTGGCTTCCTTTCCTGCGCTTGAAAGAAGAGGCTGCTGTATCTCTGTGCGCTCCGGTAATGTTGCGGACCGCGTATAAAACGTATTCGCGAGCGTCTCCGTGGCTCATGCGGGAGAGGAGACCTTTGGGGTGATTTTTTTTCTCTCTGCTTTATTTATTTATTTTTTGTTCCTTGGTGCTCCAGCCAGGCTCCTGAGCTTTCGCGCTCTGGCGCAGGAATGCTTTATCTCTCACCGTAGCTCCGCGTAAATCTCTTCGGTCCCGGCGCTCTCTGCCCAGCGGACTCTGCTGCTGCTCCTGGATATATGAGGACTCTTCCTGTGCTGTAATTTGGTGTAAATGGATCGCCAGTCCAGTTTCATTTCCATTTGGCTACAACTGGAACTCTGTGCCATGGCCGTTCTTCTGACCAAAGGTACGTGAGGACTTTGCTGTGTGGACAGACCGTTTTTGTTGGCTTCTTCAGAAGAGGATAAACAGCGATAAAAACGAGCCTGAATCGACCTCTCCGGACTTCTGAAAGCGCCAGTGTTTGCAAAAAACAAAACAAAACTCAGTTAGGAAAGCTGTATTTTTACCAACGAAGGGATGTTAAATTTAAAGTTTGATTTATTCTGACATAATGTCCTCCTTTCAAACTCTCTAATAACAGCAACAACAAAAACTACCCCAACCGTAATTATTTTCTCTTTTTTCCCCGTGTGGTAGCCTCATAGCTGTTTCTTTCCCCACTTAAATCCCCGGCTGTAACAACACCCAGCCTCTTAGATACACTGTTATTAATCCTTCGGTATGCAATAAACTTCTTAGCAGCTGGGTTACACTTGGAATAACTCAACTAATGTTGAAGCTGCCATTCATACAAGAACTTAGCGGGGCTAGAAAAGCCTCAGTCCTCCCTCCTCTTTCAGCCCGCAGAGGGGCCTCTCCTTTCTAATGAAATATTCTCCAAATGACCTGCCCGGGCCCCACCGCTCCAATCATTCACAGGGAAAACACTGATCTGATGAATGTGCTCCTGCTGCTGGTTGGTGCCGTCACAGAGGTTTAGGCTCCGGTTCGCTATTTCAGGCTCGTTTTTTGAATCCATCACGTGGAAATATAAGGGGGAGACTTGATATGTGGAGCTTTGTCTGATCAAATGAAAAGTAAAGTGATCCTACAGTATGTGAAGTGACCTTTCACACTTGTCCTGTAATAGCTGTTATACTTGTAATAATAGCAGTAACAAAGGGCATGGAGGCAGACTAAGTTCATAAATATAAGTTTGATAGTTCTGTGTTGTTGGGGCAGATCCTTGGCCCAGATTTCTGTTTTGAAAAAGGAGCCCTGGATGAAGTAATGAGTGGGCCTGCTTAAGAGCAGGTTGCCATAATGATAAGGTTGCTGGAAGCTCCTTTAGACGGGACCTCAGAGCACCCTGCCTCACTCCACCTCCCCCTACTCCCACCACACCCCTACCCCCAGGCAGTCCTGACCACAAGTGAAGCTTTGCGTGCAAACTTTGGCCAAAAAAAAAGAACTTTCTCTCCTCTTCCTCTCTTTACTAGCTCCCATTTAGGCTGCAAAAATTGACTTTAGTGAACAAACCACTAATTATAAGCTACATGGTTCCCTTTTTAGAATGCAGAGAGGGAAGCGCATAAATGAAGGTGTGATTGGTGGATAGGTACAGAAAACTTAAAAAAAAACAAAAACTAAACTGGAATGTACTGTGAGGTCTTTAAAGTTACCTGGCTGTTTAATGCAGGGCTTAGCAGATTGCTTTCAGAACAAGGTTTCAAAGTAAAAGAGGGTGTGGGGGGGGGGGTGCACCACAGGAAAACACAGAGCCACAGCTGGTGTAAAATAGTCTTTCGTACAAGCAGACATGGGTTTAATAAAAAAAAACGGGAGAAAATAAAATGCAAAATGTAGCAGTTTGATACAGCACAGGTTTCCCCTAACGCTGCCCTTTTTCTCACTTCTAGGAGAAATCAGGTGTTACTGTGATGCCCCGCACTGCGTGGCCACCGGATACATGTGCAAATCAGAACTGAACGCCTGCTTCACGAAGGTGCTGGACCCGCTCAACGCGAACTCTCCCCTCACCCACGGGTGTTTAGACCCCGTCGCCAATGCCGCGGACATCTGCAGCAGCCATAGGGCCGTGGACGCCCTCAGCGGGGGCGCGATGCTGGAGTGCTGCCACGACGACATGTGCAACTACAGAGGCCTGCACGACCTGGCGCACACCAGGGACTCGACAGGTAACAGAGACAGGCTGGTGGAGCTGAACTCCTGGCTGTTTGCTTTTACACTTGAACTGAAATCTGAATTTCTCCCTAGCTGCTTTTTAAGAAATGGTTGCTCTCCGTGGAGGGATTTTATGATTCCTTTTCAGCAAATACTCTGTGTTTTCCTCTTTCCAGTTCCAGAAGCAATACATTGAGTCTAAGGTTCTTCAAACACTTGATGTTTATGGACATTCAGACCACCCTCGGCCCCTCCTGCCTCACCCTCAGCTTAATAGAACTTTAGTTTGACTTGTAATGGGTTCCAGCTCTGTGCCTGGGAAGGCAAGGAGCAGCCCGTTTACCTTTAAGCACTTGGAAAGAGATCAGATATATTCTTTTTTAATGTGCGCACCATGTAATTTTCCCACTGAGCAGGAATGTGCCTCATAGAATGAATATGCATGCTGGACAGAAACATCAGCTTACAGAGTTGCGAAAAGGTGCATGGAGAGACAGAGAGGAAGGAAGGCAGCTCTCCTGCGTGAACCCGAGCACAACAGACTAAAGTTTATTAGCTCAAATTAATTTCTGGCTCTCAGTTCAGGACAAGGTGACTCATTTGTTTTTGCCCCTGCTGGCCTTTCTCACTTCTTCGTTCGCGTCTGTCTGTCGGTCTTATTTTCCCTCTTTGCGGTTACTTTACTGGCATGACTGGCGAGCAGAGCAGCTCCTTCTCATTAAGCTCCAAACAGCAGTTCAAACATAATCACTTGCTTTAAGACCAGGCTCTATGGAGCAGTGGAAACCATATGAGCATGCATTTAACCAGATCTTTTTTTTTTCTGTGCATGTGTGCAGATGGCCGCTACCAGCCAGACAGCAATAACAGGAATCTGGTGACCCGGGTTCAGGAACTGACCTCAGCCAAAGAAGTGTGGTTCCGGGCGGCCGTGATCGCTGTGCCGATCGCTGGCGGCCTCATCCTGGTGCTGCTCATTATGCTGGCGTTACGAATGCTTCGCAGCGAGAACAAGCGGCTGCAGGACCAGCGGCAACAGATGCTGTCGCGGCTCCATTACAGCTTCCACGGCCACCACACCAAGAAGGGACACGTGGCCAAGCTGGACCTGGAGTGCATGGTGCCGGTGACGGGCCATGAGAACTGCTGCCTAACTTGCGACAAAATGAGGCAGGCCGACCTAGGCAACGACAAGATCCTGTCTCTGGTGCACTGGGGGATGTACAGCGGCCACGGCAAGCTGGAGTTTGTATGACTTCCTGCTGGGAACTGTATGACTGTCACTTCTCCAACAAACAGCCAGGACAGCCTCTCAATCGTTGGCTTTAGCTCTTTTGTACTTTAAAAAGACATTCCCATGTTTTTCATCCATTGGACTGTTGGGTTTGTGTTTTTTTTTTTGTTTTGTTTTTTTAAACCAGTGGCGAAAAAATACGAGACTGATCTCATGCCTTGTGGTTTCTGCTAGAGGAGCACTTTACTTGAAAATGAAAGGCGAAGCAACGAGGAGCTGTATTTAAACTTGAGAGGGCAGGGCTGAGGTGGAGTGAGAGCTCTGTCACTGCTCCTGAGGATCCTGAACTTTTTTTATCTTTACACTGAGCGCTGAAGGATTCCAAATCTGTCTTATTTGCACATTTGTTAAAAAAAAAAGAAACACAAAAAAAATCATCATTGATTAACAACAATTCTACACTGACACCAGGGTACAAAAAAAAAAAAGACTTGTGTGAGGAGTTAAAAAAAATCAGTGTTGGACTGTAGGTGTGCGCACTCCTCTGTGTACGTTTCATGATTCAAGCTTAATGTAAAGATTCTAAATATATATATTTTTGTCTGATAAAACTGACCAGTGTGTGTCTTATTCTGGGTGAATGTCCAACATCTCTCTCTGTGATCAGACTATAAGCTTGACTGAGTGTGAAAGAAGAGCTTCCATTAAAAGTGACTTTTTATTTATTTGACGATTCACTCGTGTCTTTACTGTTTGTTCAGCCTCAAAGTGTACCATCCATGAACTTTGCAGACACACTGCTGTGGCTACTGTCTATAACATGCCAAGTGTCAGATCTTGCTAAAATATGGGATGTAGAGGTGTGTGCGTGTGTGGGAGGGAGAATGTGCTGGCCTTATTTTACAGTAGAGCTGCTGCATCTATCGCAGTCATTCGTGAACCCTCAGCAGAGGGCAGGTTTTCAGCTTCAAATAACCTCCTCCTCACAAGCGGCACTTCACACAGGTAGCAGTAAAGTCATTTTTTAATACTCGGATCTAATGCCAGTAAAACCTCACCTAAGTTTCTCCTGTGTTCACTAGGGCGTCAGTGAGGAGTGATCGCAATATTAAAACACTGCCTCACATGTTCTGTCCTGCTGCTGGATACACCAGAAGTCCCAATAGGCACCAAGTAGAGAGGCTTGGGTCTGAAAGGATCCAGTCCAGGTGTGAGGTCTCTGCTAAGCACCCCAATACAAAACATCTAAAAATCCCTTTTTCAATAATTTAAGTGACCTGGCTTTATACTAGTTGAGGAAAATGGATTTTAGATGGACTACATACCAAATAATTGAAAAAAAAATCAGACTTTAGGAGGTCAATTTTGAAAAACAGTCAACACGTAGCACAACAGTGGAAGAGTTTAAACACTGGTTACAAATATTCCATGTGTATTTAAGATTAACATTCTTCAATAATCAAAAGATGTTTCAGATGTCACTGAAATGTGTGGCCCTTTGCGCACGCATACATGTAAATTTGGTGAGTGAGGCTAGCGTGAGTGTGAGCGGCCTTCTTGCCTTGTAGGTTGGCATCTAGTCGACTAGTTGAGCACGTCCCTGTGCAGGAGTTCAATATTTCTTTCTGAAATCCAGAGGAGCAGAAGCATTGAGTAGCATTAAATGGAAATCCAGTTATTTATAACAGTTCAGTATATTTAATTACTTTCTGCTCCTGCCCTTTCAGAGTAAAAGGTCTGCTGAGGGGTCTACGATCCCACGTGTGCCGCAGCACTTTCACAGAGCAGTGGAGCTGCTCTGGAAGGGCGCTACTTTTTGCTTGCAAAATGTGGATGCAAACTGAAACGAGCAAAAATGGTAAAAGCTCGATTCTGACAGCTTGTTTGGAGTCTGAGGGTCAGGTTTCTGTCGTGCTCGCTCGTCAGGACTTTCTAAACTCTTGCTGAATATTTACATTTCTAGAAGTCCAAATGTGGCAGTGATCGGGACAGGAGCTGCAACAGCCTGTGTATTGTGGACCACGTGCGTCACACAGAGAATGACAGGAGACGCTCGGGTTGAAAAGTTCACACCCTTGTGGTTTCCCCCTGTTACCGTGGCAATGGCAATTAAGACATCCTGTAAGTATTTTGAGAGTGGAGGGTCGCTTGGCTGAAGAGTGTGTGTGTGTCTCTGTGTTGAGCATTGACCCTTGTTTCTTTCCATTAGGAGGACAGGAAAACACTATTAGCAGCTAACCACTTAACAGCAGCTTGCATTAGCGAGGCTCAGCCCATGCTCAGGGCCTCCCCCAGGACTATTACCCTTGTAATAATAACAATGTCCTCTGCCTGGCCTGCCTAATGTGACTGCTGTTTTCTTTAGCGCGATCCCACTTTGCTGCCTCACCTATGGGTGTCAGGTGGCTACAGGGAGATGAGGAAATCACCATAGGTAAGCCTTAAAACGTGTAAGCATTTAGACTCACCTTTTGTGCATCTGGCAGCACTGTGCATTAATTACATGCACGCACATCAAACCAGCATCCACACACGCACCTCCGGCCTCCACAATATGAGCGGCACAGGCATGGTCATTAGCATCAGCCTTTTTATGCAGCACTAGGTGGTCAAGCTGTTTGTATTCACATGCAAATTTAATGAGGTGGCCGACTGGCCTGCATCAAAAGAGTCCCAATTTGTTTTGAAACAACTTCAAGCTGGCCTCCAACGCCACCACGAGGACAGCCACCACCAAACTCACCGTCCTTCCTTGTTAACACAAATCCCAACTCCTGAATGTTCTCTGTCCTCAGGTGGGCAGCATTCCTGCTGCAGGGTTAACAATCTTAAATCTGTGGACCACTGCCTCTGCGTCCAGGAAAGCCTCGCGCCTACTGTGGCAGCAGCAGCGTGTGGAACAATATATGAAGTGTAAACACACATGGAACCTGTTAACACCTGAGCGTGGCAATGGATGCACGCCTCCCAGGGTTGTAACAGGTCCCGTTTCAAACCCTTGTATATTTTTCTTGGTTTTCTTCACTCCGTGTCCTCGCATTCACTGTGTTCCGCTACTTGCCTGATTCCCTGGTGGAACACACACAATTGGTTGCTCAGTTGATGCCACATATTCAACAGCAGCTGCGGTACTCTAAGGAGCATTTTCGTAAAAACAGGTGTCCCCTTTTCTTAATGGCATTTTCAGTCTGTAGTACCAACATTAACCCCTCAGGCAACCTGTGTTTTGATATCTTTAAGGGATAAATTCCTAGACTGCATTTAGCACCTTGGTCTATAAAAGGGAAACCATCACGAAGGTACCTTAAACTTACATTCTCCTAATGGGTAGCAGGGGGCAAATCCTGTAGTTGCAAAACATAATAAGAATAATACAATAATAAATAAATAAATAAATTGAATTGTAATGAAGTGTATCAGCAAATGACCCTACTGTTCATTTAATTTATGACCTTGGTGACAAGGTTTAAGTCATTTTTTATCAAGCATTATGTTCATTTCTTTTAAAGTATTGGTCCCATATAGAGTAAAGCAGGAGATAAAGCAGAGTATGCTTTAAGGTTTGACTATTTGGGATTGTCATATGAGCATGCACTGTCCTTGGTTTCTTAGTAAGATGCAGCCCTTTGCTCATGATGCCCATCAAGCAGGCAGCAGCCACAGTGCTCGAGCTTGAGGCTTGGCACAAGACACTGCACTCACTTTGGTTCTGTCAAAGACCCAATGACCAGTAGCAGCACGGCCCAGGACCCGATACGCCTGCAGCACACCTCACAGGTACCCCTGGGGAACCCGGTCAGTAAGACTTCTTCAAGTCCCCCCAGAGGTCCTGCAAGGGTGGAGGTCGCAGGTCTCCGGCACCATGGTCAGGAAGAAATCCTTATTGTCTCCTCCTGAGTCCAAGGTTCGACGATCAGCTGAAGCTCCTTTCCAGCACCCTGGAATAAACTTCCCCTGGGAGGCTGAGCAGCATAATACCCTGATAATTGGAGCACACCTTATAGTCCCCCTTTTGCAAAATGGGAACCACCTCCTTTGGTCCCAGACCTCTATGTTAAAGAGGGTGTGTTAACCAAGACAGCATTACAATTTCCCCTTTAGCATCTCAGGACAAATCTCATCTGAACCTGGCGCCTTGCCTCCAGAGAGCTTCTCAACTACCTTCAGTGACACTCTGCCAGCTCTGAGATTGCGGGTGATACTTCCCCTGAGTTTTTGGGCTCTCCATCCTTCATAAAAGATGTAGTTGGCCAGGTTCAGGAGTTCCTGAAAGGGCTCTTTCCACGGCCCAGCAATGTCCCCAGTCCAGGACAGCAGCGTTTTATACAGTCTATGGATAATTCTGATTTATTTGCTTCAAAAACACACATTTCTCTGTTTACTGGCCCCTCAACAAACTTGTGAGATCAGTCAGAGTGCAGTTTTTTTTTTTTTTTAAAGCTGCACGGGCACTTGTTGAGGCGAACAGTGCAATGTAGAGTCTTTATAGCCACAACATCCACATTAATGAGAAACACGCCATGTTGCAACAAACCGTAATTATCATTCAATGCATGGCTGGACAGGCCATCTGGCTGAGTCATGGGCTGACTTGCCTTTTAGGTTTACTAAACTGGAGCTTATATTTTCAAAACAATCTTTATAATGCATTTGTTAATGATTATTCACAAGAGGAAATACTCTGCATACCAACTCAGAAGTCATGCAACTAATCAGAGATGATAGAATTTTGAGCCATTTGAAATTTAAGTGACATTTCACAGGGGTGTGTGCACTTGTGTGTTGTGTAATGTATTTGTCGTTTTCCCTCTACCTTAATGTTCCTTGATGCCCTGTTACTCATTACATGACTTTGTGTGTTTTTTGGGAGTGACAGGGTTACATATTTGAAGATGGTTGTGATGACTGATAGAGAGGGGGCGATTTTTTGCCTCAGTACAGGATTGCTTTCAAGCATCAATGGCTGCTTGGAGACAATTTTAAACATTCCCTAAAATTGTTCCCATAAAATTTTTATGTACACTAAAACTCTGCATTCATGATAAATCCAGCTTAGGTTCTTCATACTTAAAAGAAGCAACAATAAAGTTTCTATAAAATACTGAAGCAGACTCTGTAAAGGCTCCAGTGCAAAGTAGCTGTGGTCTAAATCATATCACTGATACTTGAAGGCTGTTTACCAGTTCCCCACCACAAACAAATGGAGACATTCCAAAAAAAATAAACACATCTTGCAATTCCATAAGATAAAAAAATTGGAAATTTTAATTGAAAAATGTGCATGACCGCAGAGACAAATCATCCTCCATGGTGACAGACATCCGCTGGAATAAGATGTGATCTAAATATTTAGCCAATTCATTTCCTTCCAGTGGTTAAAGCTACAGCTTCAGTGCATGTCTTCATTTACCTCCTCCACCCCGATCTAAACATTTACCCCAGTGTGTTGTTAACATTTAGATTTAAATCTGCCCCAAAAGAAAAATAATAATGTTGGGAATGTTTACAGGACGGAGCCGGGCTTCTTGAAGTTAAATGTCGCAGTCTGCAAATAGCAAAAAACAAAAAACAAGGGTTTATGTTCCTAAAAGAGGGATTTCCAGCAAAGACTAAGAAGAAATCACAAACAAAATGGCTAATAAGCACACACTTAAAGGAATATCTGCAAACACTGGTCCTCTATTAGTCAGTTGCCGGCCTGCTCTTTTAGAAACTCCATGCTTAATGTGCCTTCTTCTTTTCTCGTTCAGCTGAGGTCTCTCACTGGCCCCTGTCTGCCAGCTGAGGGCCCCTGAAGACAGATGGCTGAACAATACAAGCCTCCTTTCAATGTGAAACACACAGCATCATTTATGTATACCAGTCACTCAGAAACATCCTTGGTTATGAAAAAAGGAAAGCACATTTGCACATGGGAATAATTTTGTGCTGATTATAGAAGCAATACATTTGGCTATCAGCCCCTGCGGATTTGATTGTATTAAAAAAAAAAAAAACTTGCCAAAAACACATCCTTCTGAAAGTCATCAGTGTTTTATGAAATTAAACCTGTTCTGTAGCTATTAAAGCTGTGTGCTACTGCCTTCACAGTACAACCTTGGTATAACAAGGACAGAAAAGTGGGGGGCACTGGAGCAGCAGAGTATCTAGTCTGAGCACGCAAATGCCTCACAGGTCAGCCGGCAGCTTCATGAAATCTATCCAAGCTTTTAACATGATGTACAGAATTGCTTGATAGGCAAATGTGGCTGCTCAAATATAACTAGAGATTTGCTGCTCAGGGAGGACATTTTTAAAACCTTTGTGGGTTTGAGTATTAGAGAAGCACCTAGTACAAACCTAGCATGGTAACATGAATCAGGGGCAGGAAGAAGGACAGCCAGAGGTGTGGCGACCTCCCAAAGCTTGCGTGTATGCTGAGGACCGACGAATGGCTCCCATAAAGCCTTCTGGCTTGGCATCGGGCCAGCTTTCGCTACCTAACAGAGATGTGCACCTTGAAGCTGGCGGCATACAGCCTTGGGATTTGATGCTGGCTGACTGGCTCTGATGTGTGTTCATTGTGAGTGTATCTCAGGGATTACTGGGCTGAAAGCAGAGAAGCTTGTGTCTCTTTGACAACATCTCTGTGTGAGCAGGGCTAAAAACCAATATCAGAGTTTAGGAAGTGGTCTAAAATAACATGCGGTTGGTGACATAGATTCTTCCAGAGTTTGTACATTAAAGCTGGTGCTACAGATAAAAGATTAAACTCTAATCCCATGCAGACTACGGGAAGTTATATTCAAAGATTTATTTCTTCCATGTATCACCAAATATGTACCTGTGATCACGATGGAGAAAGTGCCAGAAAGAAAACAACTGTTAAATCTTTAGGTAAAAGCATTCTGCTGTTTTTTTTTCTTTGAGTTTAACCAAGAGTTAATAGTCCAACAGTCACTGTTTGACTGACAGACTTTAAGTATTTACTTTGATAGTTTTCACAGAGTACATTCTGCATATTTCCACGAGGCCAAAACCTTTAATCCTTTAAGAAATCAGTGGCTTTATGTTGGACTATTTTCTGGCAGGGTGCAGCGACTTTCTTGTTGACATAGGCAATCAGCAGCAACTACACAAGATACAGTTGTCAAGTAGTTCAGTTTATGGTGGTAAGCAGATGTTCTTACTTTTGGACTTTCAGACAAACGGTTTTCCTTTGTTCCCTTCCTTTAGCTAGATAAGCTAAGCAAAGCTAAGCCAAGCTAATTTCCTAATAGAGGGAAGAACTCCCACTCTTGGAACTGCCTGGTTTTTTTTCAAGAGGCGCTTGTGAGATAGTCTAGAATGAATGAATGCGGCCCCATGGCACTGGAACCCCCAAATGGTTCTGAATATATAGCTTCCAATACACCCATGAAAGGTTCTGATTAACTACGGTCCAAAATATCTGTAGCTATCGTTTGGAAGCAGGCGCCATCGATTCATCCTTAATCAGTCAGCTTGTGTTTTATGGACACAACTGGCCTCCTGTGAGAAAAACAAAAGGACGTTAATATTGTTTAATTTCACCTCTGACATATATTCAATAGTTAAACTAAAACTAAAACATTTGACCTTGTTCCTCTAGTAGCTGTTTTCTTAAGGATGGTTTCTAAGCAGGTACCTTGTTTAGACAAAGACAGCGGTGCAGGTTTCACACCTGTCTGCTCTGTTACCTGTAAAGGTGCAGCTTTAAACAGAAACATGTTCGCATGCTGTTTTTCTTTGACACCTAAATCACTTTTAACCACCTTTAAAGGCACGCGGGGAAGCTGATCTACTGCAGCTCAGTTTGATGAATGTCATTCTCCTTCAGACCAAAATACTGTGGGCTGACTGTGTATCTAAACATATTTTACCACTCCCTCTTCATCTAGTGTTTATTCTGGCGTTGTCGGGCTGAGTTGTCCAACATGTTGAGGAAAAAATTCTCTGGCGTGTATTCTGACAGAGAAGACCCACCACTTTAAACCACCAAAGGAGTGTGTGAGTGATTAAAGCAGTGGAGCGCTAAAATCCCATCAGCCCGATGACGTGAATTTATCTATTTGTTTATGTCTAAGTGCTTGCAAACTGACACAATACCACATGTTGAGTGTGGGGCTGTTGGGGCATGTAAAATATGACATTTAGGAGCTGCTGTATGCGGGGAACACTTGGTAATCATTCTCTTCCCGGCGCGCTTTTGTGACATTTTCTTGGGAATGTTTGTTTTTGGGAAAATGTGTACATAAGGCATGACATCAGGGCAGCTCAGTTAATCCTGCAGAGCTGAATGAGACATCAGTGCAGCCAAATGTATGGGAAATAAACAGATGAAAACTCCAGTGGTAAATTACAAAGTGACAGACACAAGCATCACCACCACCTCTCCATCCGGACCAGCCTGCTTCCTTTGGGGAATAACTGGATACTTATTAGCCAGTGATCCAGCACATGAGGCCCTTAACCTGCCCTCTATAGCGCATACATTATGTCTTCTTCTTCCCCCAGAACATACTCATTCAAGAAGCTCTGTTTCACTTGGTTTCTAAGTTTCTCCTTTTTTGGAAAGTTTTGGACCTCAGAATGTAAACTCATCTGGTTTCAACTGGAAGATACCGTTTTATCTCCACTATAAGTCAAACCGAAAGTTACACAAATTTACAGTGTTGAAAAAATTTGTATCCAAATTCAATGTAGAAATGTAACATTTTTGGCATAAATAAGGATGAAGTGGTTTCAGCTTTGAAATTTTAAAGGCAATCCTTTAAAGGAGCATATTAGGCATATTTCCATATTTGTAATTTTATTCTGGGTAAAAAAAAAATCCCTCATCTCAGCACCTTCGTGTATTTTACATACATTTTTACATACTTCACGAATAGGAACTTTGATCGTGTAAGATGACGACTCTAGACATCAGTGCACTCAGGGGCCTTTCTAGGATTTTTTAAAAAAGGGTCGGCACACAATATTGTCAATAACTGGTGGAACAAGTATTTTCTTAAAAGTTTAATAATGATACACTTTCAGTAGCCTACAGGTACACAGGTTTAACCATCAAAACACAGTGAAAGTACCTAAACAGGAGGAGAGGGAGAGGAGGAGGTAAAACAGCTTGATCCAGAGATTATTTTGAAATCAAAGCTGCTTCAGTAGACGCAAATTAGTATACTTGGTCTATTTTAAGTTTTGCTGAGGGTTAGTTTACTGTAATTCACCTAAAAATATTTCACTTGCTTGAGTTGTACTTCGTGCCCTAAGAAAGTGTGAAGGATTCAGTTTTAGAAAACAAAATAATTTAAAAAATAACAACTGGTCAATAGACTGCACCTACCTGAACAAATGCATGTCACTCTGTTAATTGTTCCCATGTCACTGCTACACTAAGAGCCCCTCATCGACCCACAGAGTTTACCAAGTCCATTGAACACGTCTATGTCCTGTTTGGAAACCCGAGCGTGCAGAAATAAACAGCTTATCTGGCCCGTCTGTCCCTGTGTCTGCCACGAGGCAGCTACCTAAAGCTCTCCAGGGTCAGACTGGCATCCAGGACAGGTTGTTTCTTTACTCTGTGGTGCTGTGGCTGTTTTTCTAGGCAGGTTTGGTGTGGCCAGTGGTTTTAGTGTTAAGTGACCTCATTCCAACCTCAGTCTTTGAGGCTCCCAGCATGATGCCCCTGAAAAGTGTCCACCTCTGCAGCTGAAGACAGTTTCCAGTTTTTGCCTGTAGGCCACTCTTCCCCGCTACTGCAACCATTTTAGTAAGCTCCAGTGAGATACCTGATATCTCACCAGAACTTACAAGCTTGCAACAAAAGAGAACTTTCCTAAATAAATGTAGACATCTCTTTACAAAGAACCCCAGAGTGCCTCCTTGTCTTCAGGACAGAAGGGGAAGTTGATTTCTAAACATAAATATGTCTAGATGTGGGCTTGTCTCTGGAGATTGCCACTGAACAGGTCAGGCTAAGCAAATAGGGAGCTTCCTCTGTCCATCCCCCACTGAACTGGGACTCAGGAGGTTCCCTGCAGTCAGCAGCATCTCAGCAACACTAAACTCCACCAGCCAAGAGTGCGTATGTGTGTGGTTTTATGAGATCAGACTACCCATCAACACAGATGACACAGAAACGGCCTCATTGTGATGAAAAATCAATTTTTCAAGCATCACTAATGAGTTACAGATAAAAGAAACAACACAGATAAGACAAAAAGCTCACATGCAGATTATTGATAACAGCTCCTGAGGAAGAGCAACTTAAAAAATAACAATAACAATAATAAATCATCTATGTCAGAAATTGATGGTTGCACAAACGGCATAATCCCCAGTCTCCTGGGTGAAAGTGCAAAGTCCGGCTTATGCTTCTGTATGAGGTCTTTGTTGAATTTTATACTTCCTCATCCACAAAGATGCTAATCTATTACGTGAGCAGCTGCCCTGCACATTGAAAAATTCTGATAAAAGTTGTAGTTAGTGCTTTAAAAGGTGAAGCGAGGGGATCCAGACCAACCATATGTGACGGGTTGGAAGTAAGACTGTGCTAAAGCTGATGAAAACACCTAAGGCAACAATGTGTTTCTCACACGTGAGTATGTACTGTAACTCTGGTTCTCAGTCATATCAAATTGTCATATCAACTTGGGAGTGATTCTATAAAGGGGCACTGTAGATTTTTTTTATTTCATATTTTTGGAAATAATGGCGCTCTAAGGCACAGAGATGTCAGCTCTTGATAAACACTTGGTAATGGGATCAAATCATTATTCTTTGGAGTCTTGTTAACATTAAACCCACAAGGTCATAGGCGCAAGCTTGAGTTTGCTCCTTCATAGTCTGCCTGTGTGTGTGTTGGAGTGTAGGAGCAGAAGTCGGGAGAAAGAAAAGAGCACCAGGCCTGTCGTCTGTGCCCTGCCCAGCTCTGCTATTCATCATCAGGTGGAAAGACTGTTTACTGCCGGGGTCAAGGTCCCAGGCACATGTTTACGGGCTTTCTCAGAAGAGCCATTGCTTGTTAAAATGCACCCCGAGCACAGAATGGCCACACTGAAGATCATATCTAACAGGGCCCCTCGGCCCTGGAGGCAAATAAAGCAAATTTTAACTAGTTTCATAAGTTCAGGCCACATAAGAATATTTAAAAGCTATTTAGAGTTTCAGGGTAAAAAAAAAAGACACACTTGATTATTTATCTTCTGTAACCATTTTCCTTGTGGACTGTTTTTATACCTGAATGCTAATGTAAATTTCATGTTATTTGCCCACTGATTTGCCCCGAGACATGCTGAATTAAATATAACATTATATTTCCATGGAAGCTCCCTGTAATTCCATAACCTGTGAGCTGGAAGCAGGAGCTCTGGTTTTCATTTGCTCACTTTTCTCAGTGTGGGAGGTTGTGTGACCACTCTAACCTTTTTAACATTAAAGATCTTTGAGATAATCCGCTTCTTTCCCCTCTTTGCTCTTTTCATTCCTCTGTGGGGTGCACAGGAATTTATTTTATTTATTTATTTTTTGCTTTTTAGCTCCTCTTCTCTTCTCTGCTCCAGCCCAGCAGCACCAAAATGTTCCAAATAGCCCAGCTCAGTCCAGGAGTCTGCCATGTCCTGTGTGGTTAAGGCAACAGTGGTGTTCCTCATCTGTGAAGTGTTAAGAGTGAGAAGCAGATTAAGGCTGTCTCCTCAACACTAGGCAGACTTCTGCAGTCTGAAGCTGAGTTAGAGGCCAGAGTCAAAGTAAAACACAACTTTTACAAACCTTTACAACAGCGGAGGTTGTTTGCTGTCCACACATGTTGCTTTGAATGTAAAAGTTTGTCATTTTGCATCATTTGTGCCAATTTTTTTTATTTTTTTAAAAACTACGCATTGGAAAATAGACTCTCTGCAGCCTTTACAGCAGGCTCTTTGTATCAGAAAGCTACAAAAAAAATGAAAGGAAAATTTTAATTAAAAACTAATATTGCATGTTTCTTTGAAGCAGCTTAGTTACATTGACCCATCCGCAGAACACCGAGGCTTATGTTTGACAGATTAAACTGGGCAACTCATGCCGAAACATTTAGAAGGATAAAAAGTACGACAGATTTGAGGTAAAATATGCACATTTAAAAGAAAAGAGGCAAAAAACAGGGCAAAAGACACAGTGCAGGGGAGAGAGGCAAAGTTTTGTAATTATTAAAGATTTAATGCAGCAGTGGTGTATGAAAAGAAGGAGAAAGAAAAGAGATGAGTGGAAAAGAAATGCTCAGTGCATCATGGGAAGCCTCCAGCAGCCTGACACTGTGACGAGTAACTAATGGATGGTTCAGGGTCACCCTAATAAATATAGATTCTTAAACTGAATTTTTACAACAGTTTTATTGTTCTGTGGTTTTCTGTATACTCTTTACTCTCAGACCAAAAGAAAAAAAAATTAATAAAAACATCTGACATTAAATTAATGGAATAAAAACTATAATCCATCAGATTCTCCCGTGTCTTTCGGATACTGCCCAGTATCCAGAATTGTGAAACTGATAAATCTGATAACTTATACAGTCGGCATTGTTGACAGCTTTCTTTACTGGCTTCAAATACACAAAACTATATTAATATTAGAGCCTTTTCTCTGTAAAATCAGGAGCTCTGCTGACAGTAGACTCATGTTGGTCAGATGCTGCTAACGCCACCCCTTTCATGTGAAAGCTAGACCGAGAAGCCCTGGGTTAACTTATTGAGTAGATAACCACCCTTGTGTGGCCAGCCTACAGCCCGATATCAGCCCGATATCAGCTGTGAAGTGAAACCAGGTAATGAAAAGGTTCCCTCAGCATGTTCAGCTTGCTTCATAGTACGGGCCCCTTGTGGTTATCACCAGAAACCAACAAAAGGGCAGAATCCAGGTGAAGATAACAGAAAATATAAAAGGTTGCTCTCTTACAGCTAATCTAGTAGCTTTGGAATATTAGCTGTTTGAAGCTGAGCACAGACTAGTCCAATGGCTGAAATCACACAAAGACCAGAAAATTTGCCTCATGCTCTTGCCCTTTGCTTTGGGTGAAGAGAGCATGGGTTTTGCATTCTTTTTCTCAAATTGTTCAAAGGTATGGCTCCAGTATTAATAAGGCATATGAGTATCATATTAGGATAGACGTAGACAGGCCTATTTTTAACGCCTTTAAATTTTACTTCCACTGAGCTGAATTGCCAGTAGTGTCCCATCTCCTTCTAAGTAGGGTAATCTTTCCAGTGCTGCCTTCAGGAGAGTAGTGACGGAGTGTGGAGGGGAAGATGTGGCCACGGGCATGGTGACGGTGTGGGAGGAGGAGAATAAGGAGTTTGCATGGCAGTCTGGGACAGACAGGCATAATTTAGACCAGAGATGGAACCTGAGAGCCCTTCAGTCTAACAGGAAGCACTGGCTTAACTCCTGTCCCATTTAGATGACAGGAGGCCCAGTCTGGCCTGGTATGGGTTGGCTTTGATGGGATGTGGATTAGCCTCAGCTCAGAGTCAACCACACTGTCCAGGCAATCCATTTGCGCTTCCTATTTCTGTGGAAAAAGAAAATAAATTCTAATGGAAACTTTAACATCTTAAGTTAACTCGTTTTCTCATATAAGAATAAGAGAATTAGAGCCTGAACCTGAGATTTGGTAGTGACAAATTAATAACAAGAACCAAAGTTACTTGTTTTACTTCAAACAGTGCCAGTTAATAAAGAAACACTGAGTTTTTTTCAGAGCGGCATCAACAGCATGCTTTGTGCTTGCTATAGTGGTAATTACAGGATTCTGGTGCATGAATTCTTCTGAGCACTATGTTCCAGCAGCTCATAAGTCAAGCACAAAAGATCATCATCTCAATACAAAACAACTATTTTACTGCTCTCTCTAATGCTAAAACTCAGCTTGTGTGCTAAAGAAAACACTTGTCAGTTTACACGATATTTGACTTTATAAAATTCAACTTCGAAACTTTATGGTATTCAATCCTGGTCACAAACAATGAAAAAAAATATACCCGCCACACCAAAGTGATTTTTACTGAGATATCTGTATGTGGCAGCTAGACTTCTGCTGAAATGGGCTGACTCAGCAGGAGGCACAGCAAGTCAGCAGTAAGGAGGATACCTCAATGCACTCTGGCAGCCTTTATTCTGAAAAATCAATCACGCCGACCTAATCTCACTCTTACTCATGTCTGCCTCTTTGCTTGGTTACTCTTTTTTTTTTTTTTTTTTTAAATCTTCTTAGCTTCCACCGTCAGCATACTCATTGGGTCCTTCACCTCTGGCATGATGTGCATAATGACACTACTCAGGTAGCTTATTCTTATACTTGGTTAATAACCTTTTAGCTGTGAGAACAGGTGTTAGGGACATTGCAAGGGATGCAAAGAGCCATTAAAGCTAATACAAGTATGTGTAAATCAAAATGATTCTAAATCTGTTACTTTAATGTTTATTGTGTATATAATGCTGCTTTAAATTATGTGAGTTCTACTTATTTTCCAGATAATTCTAGATAATGCCTAATATAAATATGCATGGACAGTTGTCATCTGCACATCCATGATGTGAATCTCTCATTCCAAAGGTGCTCTATTGGCTTGCGATCTGGTGAGTGTGGAGGCCATGTTCAAAAAAATCACTTTCAGATGAGTTTTGTGAGGCATATTCCTCAAACCTCGATTGAAGCCAAATTTCCACCCGTCCAACCAAGAGTACTCCATCTGTAAAACAACAGCAATAACAACAACAACAACATCAAACCAACTCAGAGCTAGTCATTGCCTCTCTATGAAACTGTGAGTGATTGACACCATCACTGATGTTCCTGTTAATAAGTCTATAAACACTGTGAGCTGGCTGACTAACAGGCTGGTGCCGTGTTAGAGCCTCTGTCTGGCACAGTGGAAAAAAACATGAAGCCTGGTTAACGACTTTTGCTTTTAATATGGGGTTATAGGAGAATCTGCCCCTACTAAATTAAAAAAACAAAAATAAAAACTACACTCTGATGTGTTGGGTTGAGTGAAGCTACAGTCTAGCAGCTTTGGTGACACATGAGTAAAATTAAGTTAGTGAGTATAGACAGAGCTTTGTGAGCAGTCTGCTCAACAAAAAAAAAAAGCATTACAGATTAAACCCTTTTTTTAAAAAAAAGTATTGCATTGTTTTTATAATCGGCCTGTTCCAGTACTCACAGCATTATTTTTGCGCAAAAAGATACATTGTCACATAAAAGCCAGCTAGGAATACAATGTAAAATTCTATTAACACAAATCCCTGTCTTCAAAAGGAGGATAGGAATTTGATTGGTTAAAAACATCACCAAATCACAGACAAACTGAGCAGAACTGACCCAGGTGGGCTTTTGCCCAGCGAAGCTATAATCTCACCATATCAACAGGAGATCACTCAGTCAAAGTTGACCTCCCTAATTTATGTTAATTAATAAGACATAAGATACAAATCAGTTTAACAGTGACAAAATATGAACATCATTGCATCATTAGAGACGAAGCACATCCCCACTGATAGAAGCGGCAATATCTGAAGTCAGCAGCCTGAACTGGGAGGACAATATGTGCCTTCACACCTCAAAAACTGTGCAGGAATGGCTCAAGGCATGTCAAGTAGAGCCCAAGGCTTTAACTTGGGCTCCAGACTCTCCAGATCTGAATCCAACCAAGCATCCACCAGATGCGTCGGAACAAGCCTGAGCCACGGGGACTCCACCCTGCAACCCACAAACCCGAAGGATCTGCTGCCAAAGTCCTAATGCCAGACACCACAAGACACCCCCAGGGGCTTCATGTACATGTGCAAATGGGTTGTAGTACCGGGAGATACCAGTATTAGGCAGGTGGTTTTTAATGATGATCGGTCTACTATGTATTTCAATGCAAAGACATGTAAACATCACCTCATGTCAGCTGAATGCAACTCCGCACTTCCAGTTCCTTTGTTATACTTAGATCATGTCAGAATAGTGAGTAGTGTGTGTGCGTGTTTTTAGAGACTTAGTCATTCCCTGGGTAGGTCTGCTGCGTATGTGTGCCCTTATGAGTAGATTAGTGTCTTTGAGTGTGTGTGTGTGTGTGTGTGTGTATGTGAGATGTATCCGCTGTTGGCAGGAGCTTTCCGTTCTCACAGCCGAGTCCAGGAATTTTTCATCATCCGTTTCCCTGTTTTCATGACCAAGGGTGTGTGTGATGTCATCTACATGAATTTCAAACACTATGACGCTTGTTCTTCTGATTTGCTTTTTGCAGATAAACTGGCCAGACATAATCTGCACATTTGCTGCTTTTTTCAGGATGAAGCTAAAATTATACCGACTGCTGTCCGCGCTCTGTGTCCTCTTTGCACTTGTTTATGTCTTGCTTTATCCAGACTCTTTCAAATTACGTTCAGCTGCAATAATCCGGCTACACCGCAAGCATCATTAAACTTTCAACTAATCTAATCTAAACTCAGTGAAGACCACAGTGCCATAGGGGGCATTGTATAAGCAGAAACTCTGCGTGGCCTGTCATAGTGTCCTATAGTAAAACCTGAGTTAACAACTGCAAGTGTCTGTGCAGGGCAAATAAATATGCAAGCTGAGAGTTAAAAGAATGAGCATGCTGACTGCGACATTGCAGCAGCCAGTAAATCTGCAAACAGGAACCAGATGAGGTGCGATTAGCGCTGACAGGCTGATGGGCAGGCTTCCTCCTCTGCGCTGCTGAGGAGTGAAGCACTGTTTGGTCTGACCACAGACCCCAAACTATCCTGGCAAGATAACCTAGTAAGATCTCCCCAGTGACGATCATATTCAGAAAATCTGCTTGATATTGAGGTTCACTTACACTAGATCAGCTTTACAAAAATAGTAATCTTGTTATCGCATTCTGCATAAGTCAGGATGTAATGAAAACGTTTGCATATGTCTAAAAGAAGTAACAATTCAAGGCCAGGCTGTTGAATCCCAGTTGGATTATGGGTTACAGAACCAATTTGTCACTCATTCATAAGCATCTGCCGCATCGCTCTTACTCCAAGGGTTTTTCCTCCTGCTGCATTCATTCACGCTGGATAAGAGCCTCAAGCTGCCTAAAATGAAACATGAATTCATAACCACATTCTGGATCAATTTCCAATTTTCTCTCAGTTCCCATGGCCTAGCTGTGGTGAGGTTTCTGAACTCTCCTCCTGAACGGTGCAACAGTTGCACAATGAAGAGAAGTCCAGCGAGGTCCAAGAAGCTGGAGCCCGGGCTGCATCGACAGCATGAACTCCCTCACAGCCAGTCTTTAAATAATTAGATTGAGAGTCAGATGCTGACATGACCAGGATTGGACAGTTCTCACGACCTGTGGGGAGCTCCTCAGCGACATGATATGCGAGTGTGTAATCACATTTGGGATGTTATTACCCCTTCATGAATAGAGAATGTGACTGGCATGAGTGAGCTACACTGAGTTTTTACTCCCAAATACAACGGGATTATAGCTGATTGCTAGAAAAAAAAATATTTTGGTTGGAAATATTTTTACTGCCCAATAGAGTTTATAATGGGATTTTATATGTATTTCTTCTGTTTTTCTAGGCAGTGAAATGAAGCTTCTAGTCACACTACTGACAGGATGCCAGGGATGGCAATGTTTACTTTGACAGTAATATCTTTTCAACTATTTTTTTTACAGGCCTTTATGCAGCAGTCCTGTTAAAAACTAAGTACGCTCCATAATTGTACAGTGTGTAGAACCACTTTTAGCAGCAGTAACTTGAAGCAGTTGTTTTCTGTATGACTATCACTCTCTCTCTCGTTGTGGAGGAATTGGGGCCCACTGCTCTTTATGTTACTTCAGCTTGTTAAATTTTGCAGACATTTGTTTATGTACAGCTTTTGTAATGTTCCACTGCGGCACTTCTGACTGGGCCATTGTAACACCTTTATTCTTTTCTTTTTCAGCCATCTTGTTGTAGATTCTGCTGCGCCTGAGATCATTGTTCTGTTGCATAACCCAGTTTTGGCTCAGTTTAAGCTGTAGTACAGTTGGCCTTGGTACACAGAGGAGTTTATTGTTGACTTAATGACAACAAGGTGTCCAGGGCCTGTGGCTGCAAAACAAGCCAAAATCATCACCCCTCCACCACCGTGCTTGACAGTTGGTATGAGCTGTTTGTGCTGATATGCTGCGTTTGGTTTTTGCCAAACGTGGCTCTGTGAACTATGACTAATCATCTCCACTTTGGTCTTGTCTATCCAAAGAAGCCTTGTGCTTCATTCAGATGCAACTTTGCAAATCTAAACCTCACTGCTATGTTCTTTGCAGAAAGAAGAGGCATTCTTCTGGCAACCCTTCCAAATAAGCCATGCTTATTCAGTCTCTTCTTTCTTTCTTTCTTTCTTTTCTTTCTTTCTTTCTTTTTCTTTCTTTCTTTCTTTCTTTCTTTCTTTCTTTTCTAAACCTGTCTTGTCCAGCAGCTTAAGCAAGCAAAATTATTGTCTGCATGCGCTGTTGTGCTGAACACCATTGCTGTGCTGTATTGTAGGCTCCTCTTCTTAGTTTTTTTCTTTTATTTTCTTTATTTGTTTCTTTATTTACAAATTTAAATGACATGGCCCAACAACACCGGTGGAAAATGGAGGGGTGAGGTGTGTGTGTGTGTGTGTGTGTGTGTGTGTGTGTGTGTGTGTGTGTGTCACCAGTTGCTGCATCTGGAACAAAAACACAAAAACACATACAAAAAACAAAACAAAAACAAAAACAAACCCCCCACAACTAACAGCACCTGAAAGAGAAGAATACAGCAGACACATACTCTTGTTCTGTTGCTTGTGTGTGTGTGTGCATTTGTCATAAAACGTACTTAGTAAAGAGGGTGAGAAGCTACAACAATGACCCCTGGAACCAGAGATAGACAGAAATAGACTCAGGTTCCCCAGACCGCCCAGAGCCCCACATGAGCACTGAAGACCCGAGACCACACATCCCGATGACAACCGTGTGCCCAATCCTAGCTGGGGTTTCCACGGCCAAAGGGCAAGAGTCCCAGAGAGCCAGCAAGGACGGGCAGCCGACCCCACCAAAGGCCAGTCATCCCTGCACAAGCCAAGTGAGGAATCGCCCCACGATGAGCAGTTTTCGCAGTTTTTTTGAGCATTGCAATGTCTGACTTTGGGCTGACTTTGCAAGGATGCCCAGTCCTGGGATGACTGACAACTGTCTCGAATGTTTTCCATTCATGAATAATCTTTCTCTCTGTAAAATGATGGACTTCAGATAGTTTGGAAAGGGCCTTAGAACTCTTCCCAGATTGATGAGCAACAATTGCTTCTCTAAGATAACCGCTGCTTTCCTTCCTCCTTGGTATCGTGTTAACACACACCTGAATGCTCCAGACCATCAACCTGCTAAAGCTATGGTCACATAGCTGTGCATTTGATTAGCAGCACTTGAATGCCACTCACCCTCTTAATTTGCCAAGACCAGATGGGGGTGAGGGGAAAGACCTGCAACAGCAATACTGACCTATGACAAATACTACTGCTGCACGTGCATATGTAGTGTTTGCATGTGCGTGCTCGCGGAGGACTGTTTTCAGTTTCTTCGAGAGCTCCATCATCAGGTGGAGCCTTTTCTGCAAATCTGTCATGACCATCTGGTATTCTTTGATGCACTTGAGCAGTTTTTTGTCTAAATGTTTCAGGCACCTTTCAAACTTCACATTAGCTCTAAAAATAGTATACAATATAAATTATCCTTTTTTGTGATTTCCTACATTTATTTTTTTTGAGCTTCCCCCCCCCCCCATGAGTGTTGATTAGATTTTGATGACTTCTGTTGCATGCTGTTCATTAGACACGATCACATTTAGCAATTCATTGTAGTTCTGCTCCAGTAGCAGAGTGACTGACAGTGCCCCGCTGAGTGTGCCGCTAATGAAACTCATTCCCCTGCATGTCTGTCTCCATGGTAGCTTTACAGCCCCGCCAAACCAGCTCCTAACTGCTGCAGGCTACAGCACACATCCCAGCTCCAATCAGCTCCTACAACTGTACCTGCTTCTCATAAAGCAGTCCTTATTACGTTTTCTCCAGTCAAACTTGCTCCTGGCCGCCTCTCTACAGAAAGAAAGGTGTCATCCATGACAGGTTGGACAGTCTTCTGAGCCCCAGAAATGAAACAACAACAACAAAAACAGTTAACATCTACCCCACCCTAAACACAACTATAAAGTCATGATCACAACAAAAGTCTTTGTCAGAGCTGCTGCACTTTTTTTTTTGATCGCTGAATACACAACAACAACATAATTTAAGTGGATTTCATTATTAAAGTAATTATGTCATAAGAACTGTAAAATTAGGCTTGTTATGTCAATATCGTACTTTGATCAGTGTGCGATTTTGACACAGTAATTACTTCATGATCACAAGAACAAAAACCATTAGAAATCATTACCAGCCTTTCATAATTCAGTGCTGGTCATTTGCTGTGGGTGAAGAAGCAACAACAACAACAACAACAAAAAAACACATTTAAAGAAAAAAGAAGGCAGAGGAGGGCGAACTGCTTGCTTCAGGTAGACTGTCTCAGGCAGAGCAGAGACAGGAAGAAATGCCCAGCGGGAGGACCGGCTCATTATGATATCCTATTACAGCCCGAGCAGCCTACCAGCTACAGTTTAGTAGATGTTACAGACCCGCTTGCCCTCGCTTTCCCTCTGCCCGTGTCTGTTCTTGCAGAAAACAAAAAGAAAAGTAAAAACATACACAAGTCCAGCTTGTTAGGAGAGATGTATCTCTTTTGGGGTTTTTTTGTTTTCTTTTTGTCTTTTCCAGCAACTGTAAACTCCTTTTCTTTGTTTTAACACACCCCCACCCCCTTCCTGCCTTTTTTTACTTCTCCGTTTTTATTACCCACGATGATTATACATCATTGAGCCGGCCCTACCTTTTCATTTTCACAGAACCAACTCCCAATTATGCTCATCAAAGATGGGGGGGTGGGAAACTGGTTTTGGTTTGAGTTTCAAACGCTGCTAGACTTCCTGTTGCTGAGAAAGAGAGCCTTGAAAAGGCTGAAGGGATGTTTTTTTTGTCCCTACTTCTTCTCCAAATGATAAAAGCCAGTGTTTTCCAGACATGACGCGAATCTCCGAAATGACTCTTCAAAGAATGCAGTAAAAGTCTTGTAGTGTGGTGAACACTGGCTTGTTGACACAGAGACACATGTTAAAAACAGGCCAGCTCTGGGTTATAGTTGGATATGATATAACTGGAACTCTATGAAAAAGCATCACTCCTTTCTTCGTCTTTGCCTCATTAATATTAGTAGCTTCTACATCTGCCATGTCAGAAACAGTTGTGATTTTATGTCAACCACTAGCAGAGGTGCTGAGAGGCTCGAAACTATAATGAGTTTTTTTGACAAAGCCGCAACTTTACGAGTTTTCAGGAGGACGCACCACACAGCGAGATGCTGGGTGAAGCATGTATGTGCTTCTGTGTGCGTTAGGTAAATTTGAAGAAATTCCATGACCCGATTTCTTACCACAGACGCCAAACCGAAGTGTAATTGCACACAACTTTATGAGATCTATTTGGCATAGTGGGTGATTCAGCGCAATGAGTGCAAGCATGGGTATGGTATAGAGATTCTGTGTGTCTGTGGGATACACCCACGCTGACATGCAGGCATTAAATGAAAGGCGTACATTGTCTGTAGTTTTCTGTGGTAATTCTGTAAAGGTTACATGGGAGGCGTCAGAGCGACACAAGATTTTGCCTGCCCCGTCTGTGTTTCCCCTCATTTATCACCAAATTACAGGATTTAATTAAATCAAGTCATTAGTTAGGTTTCAATGCCATCCAGCAGTCAGGAGGGGGAGAGCAGGAGGAACAGTCCACAAGCTAACCAAGCAGCTTATGGATTGAGTTTGTGGAGTTATAAAATCTGCTCATGTAAACACACTCACTGGCTCCATATTTTAACACATCTCATTAGAAATCAAATTGAGTATCAGGGTGGGTAAGGAGGTGAATTAAGTGACTTTAAAAGGGACATGGTTGTTGGTGTCAGATGGGCTGGTCTGAGCATTTCAGAAACTGCTGATCTGGAATTTTCCTGCATCCATCTCTAAGCTATACAGAAAATAGTCATTAAAAAGGAGAAAATATCCAGGGAGGAGCAGTTCTCTGGCAGAAAATGACTCCTTGATGCGAGAGATCAGAGGAGAATGGCCAAACTGCTTTAGGCTGATAGGAAGGCAACAATAAGTTCTAAAATACATCTACTGATGCACCTGAACACATCATCAGTGATGTATCATGGGGTCATTGGGTGTTTCGGGTCTTCCAACAGCATACACCCTCTCCCAGGCGACCCAACCACAGTTGATCAGACTGCAGCCTGTGTTCAGCTAGCAACCGCTTGCCCCCACAGACCATCTCTTTGTATCCAGAGCCATCTTGAGGCTTTCTCGGCTGCTTCAGTGATGTTCTTGATGGCTCTGCTCCTCTCTCCTCCTGTAATACCCAGTGTACAGAGTGCTCTGTGCAGTGAGTGCCCCACAAAACCTCTGCAGCCTACTTCAATGGGCATACACCTCGCCTTCCAGCCCTCCTCATGACAACTTGTCACCAAGTCATTGTATTTAGACCTTTTGCGTTCATGCGCCTCTCCCAGGTGATCCTCCCACGGAACTGTCAGTTCCATGATAATGATGTTCTTGGTAGACTCTGAGACCAGAAGGATATCCGGCCTCAGAGTGGTTCTCACAATATGCTGTGGGAATCTTAGCTGTTTCTCCAGGTCCAGCTGCTGAGCCCCTTGCTGATGGCTTCTGCAACTGATTTCAGCACCTGGTTATGGCACCAGGTGTAACAGCCCTGGCCGAGTGCTATTGGACAGGAGCTCAAGATGTGCTCTAACGATCTTCTTGCTGGACATAGCGGGCAATTTGATGTCTACACCTTCCCCCAGGTGAAGAGGTTAGTTGGGCTGGGCAGGACATCAAACACTGCCCACTCCAGGAAGGTGATGTGTTGCGACTCCGCATGCCAGAGGTCCGTCCAAGTGACTTTCCGATTCATGGCTTGCTCCCACCTCACCCAAGCCCCTTGCTGTCACAAATCAGTTGCTCTACTTGATCTTCCTTCCTCCACTGCTGCCCTCACCTCCTCCTGGATCTGTCTTTGCCTCTCCTTCCCCCTGTATCGAAATGTCAGCGAAATGCCAAATCCTGCTCTTCCCTGAGCCACCACACCCACCAGATCTTTGTGGCACAGTCAGGACTCAGCATCCAGTACCGCGGACTGGGCACACCACTTCCTTCCGGTCCTCACCACCACTCCCGCTTGGCACACCTTCTGGTCGCTAGAATCCCTGTAGATCAGCACCTCTCTTGTCCATGTGACCTTAAACTCTTCTTCCAAATACTTCAGGGGCAACTGAAGCTTTGTGCTGTTTCCATATTACTGAGACTTTGAGGCAGTCCCAACCATCTCCTGAGGCAGCTGCTGACTTTCCTCTCCATGGCCCCCACGATAGAAATTGAGACCTCATAGACTAGAAGTGGCCATAATATCCTTAGCAAAATACCATGCTGGTATATCCATGCTTTAAATTTTCCTGCCCTGACCAGTCAACTGCCCTTAGCCAGCTGTCCAATTCCTGGCAGGTTGCCTGCACACATGCAGTATCCCTAAGGCTGCTGTTGAACATCTTTTCCAAGCTCTTCACTGGCTTCTGAGAGATGGTTGGGATCTGTGACTCTTCAGTGTTAAAACAGAACTTGTCTGTGACCTTTCCCTTCTTCACCACCAGTGATCTGGATTTGGATGGCTTGAAGCTCAATGGTGCCCACCGGCTAAGCCTCTCCAGCCCTTGCAGGATCCATCTGCATCCTGGCACAGACTCTGTGGTGATTGTCAGGTCATCCATATAGACACTAATTGTTGGCTGGCGGATCCCTGTTTGGGTCCGAGGGCCCCGACACTCCGGTCCTGCTGACTTGACAATCATGTTCATTGGCAGAGCGAACAAGGTTACCGAGATGGTGCATCCTGTAATAATCCCAACTTCTAGCTTGTGCCATTCTGATGTTACTGTTCCTGCTGAAGCTCTTGTCCTAAACTGGTTGTAATAATCCAAGATCAGCTCTGCAATGTGGTGTGGCACATGATGTTTGGTCATGGTGGACTGGACCAGTTTGTGAGGGATGGAGCCATATGCATTGGCTAGGTCTAACCACAGTACCGTAAGGTCTCCCTTATTTTCACGAGCTTCCCGGATGAGCTGAGTCACCACTCCAATGCTAGAGATCCCTCCCTTTTGCACAGCCGTGTCTATATGGTGTCTATATAGTGTCTATATAATAACCACTCATTACAACCAAGGTATGCAGAAGAGCATATCTGAATACACATCAAACCTTGAAGCAGATGGACTAGAGCAGCAGAAGATCACACCAGGTGCCAGATCTTGTTAGCTAAGAATGGGAAACTGAGGCTCCAGGTCACATGGGGGAAAAAAAAAGATTATCTGGTCTGATTACTCTCAGTTTCTGCTGTGGCATTTGGACACATTTGGACCCTTTAGTACCAGCTGAATATTGTTTAAACACCACAGCTAACTTGAGTATTGTTGCTGACCATGTCCATCCCTTTATGGCCACAGAGTACCCATCTTCTGATGGCTGCTTCCAGCAGAATAACGCACCATGTCCCAAAGCTCAAATCATCTTAAACTGGCTTCTTGAACATGTCAGTGAGTTCACTGTACTCAAATGGCCTCCATAGTCACAAGATTCTACCATTGTCATGTGGTGAAATGGGAGATTCACATCATGGATGTGCACCTTATAAATCTGCAGCAACTGTGTGATGATATCATATGACTATGGAGCAAAATCTTTGAGGCATGTTTCCAGAACCTCATTGAATCTATGCCATGAAGACTTAGGGCAGTTCTGAAGGCAAAAAGGCTCAGGCCTGGTACTAGCCAGGTGTCCAGTGAGTGTAACTATATGCTCTTTGCATGAGCCCAGCTGGATGGAGAATGCTGGAAGGGACACGTTGGTCTGCAGTGTAGTATTCTCTCAGCACTACACTGCAGCATGAAGTCAATCAGGGTGGAGTCAGCAATTCCTCCCAAAAAATGGATTCATACATACCTCATTCATAATTTTTAAGGAGCAGCCGTGTATAACCTAGTATGTCAGCTAGCATCAGCCAAAACAGCAATGAGACAATATATTCACAAGCTGTCGGTATAAGTTGTAAGGTTGTCATGATACTGCTGCCCAAACAAATCTCATACCAAAAAAAAAAAAAAAAAGTGAAGCCAGTCCTTTATGAAAAATACTTTTTTGGTCCCAACATCAAGTTTGTCCCACATTTCAACACCAACACTGGTCTATAAGCAGAGAATGCAGAATACACATTACATACACATCTACAGTATCTAGTGGAGGCTGAGAGGAGAATGAGACTCAGCATTAATGAACCTCAGCTCTACCTGCAGCTTCACAGGTGCATCTCCAAAGTAATAATTGTTAATTATTCAGAGGGGACTAGTCAATTCAATTCAATTCAATTTTATTTATATAGCGCCAAAACACAACAAACAGTCGCCTCAAGGCGCTTTGTATTGTGGGTAAAGACCCTACAATAACACAGAGAAAGCCCAACAGTCAAAACGACCCCCTATGACTCCCTAGTCAGGACCACAACCTGCTTTTCCAAAAAAACCCTTCATTACTACTGACAAAGTTCTTGAGGTTGAAACAAGCTACAAGCACACTCTAGCTGTCCAACTATTTATTGCAATAATATGGATAATGTCATGGTAGGATCAACTCCGGATTAGTATCCTTTAAATACTGCATGGGCAGCATAGAGTGAATGTTTGAGATCCGAGCTTCATCATGCCTTCCGTTTCCTTTATGTCATTACTCTGACATCTTCCTCCTTTGACTGTCGTGAAACATTGCAGTGTGTGCTTCTCTGTTATGAGCTTGTAAAAGGCCCAGTCAAACATGCTATAGTTTCTGACACCTCTGTTTCGACACATTTCTCTGGCTGGCGTTGTTTTCCATGCTGACAGCCAAAGGCACTTGCCTGATAATGCGCACTTCTCACTGGCCTGGGAATGGTTTATCTTGGTAATTAGTGTTTGTGAGCAGGGCAGAAGACATAAGAAGAGGCACCTGGTGACGGGCCTGCATTCACACACTCTCAGTATATACACACACACCTGGAAGGCTGAGGGAACAACAGCTGGTTTTCAGTGCTTAGTTTAAAGTTTTGGCTGCATTTGTCCTTCTCACAAACACACAGCTGTGGGAACACAACGCACATGGTGACCATTGGCATGTTAGGAATAACTGTAAATAGAATTGAGAAATACCAGAAGAAGTGCTTGCTCTGCACACCCGCCACACCCTAGAAAACATAAAGGGATTTGAACAATGACAGTTAATTTCTGCCATAATTGTCCTGGACCAGAAACTTTGTAACACACTGTGTAATTCCAGCATCTCCAGACCTGTCATTTAACCCCCAAAACTAGTTTCACCCAGCTCAACGGGACTTTCTGACGTCTGTGAGAGACAACAGAGACATGCCGACTTAATGCAGAGGGTCTTTACAGTTCAGTTGTGGTTTCTGGGTTGAATGAGACTTGTTGTTAAAGGTGCAGTCAGTCATTTTGTGAGCTTATTTAATAGAACAAAAAAGAATGTTGTACTCATAAATATACACTCACTAGTGTGTGATTACATCTTCCAACAAATTGATGCATTCTCATAAACTTATAATTAATCCATTAAAAATACATAGGAGAGAGCACTGGTTTGTGGAAGCTGCTGTGTTGCCCCACAATCTTGAATATAGTGGCACATTTGAATTCATGCCTGCAGCTTCAGACTCAGGATATGAAGGATCATGCCTATTTTTCATCATCTGAGAAGGTGAAACATGAAGGAAAGAGACAACAAGACAGGCATCTCCATAAAACCTCATCCTCTTCCTCTTCACCTCAAGCTTCATCTCCTGAACTGAAGTCGTGGCTCTGACACACAAAAACCTGCATAAACTTCTTTATTTATTCTCGATATTGTCACAATTATTATTTCTGTAGATTAGACAGGCGACCCTCCCATCCCTCCGGACAGCTGACAATGAGACGACGACAACAACAGCAAGCTAACATTACGCCAGCTAATGTTACGCTCGAGTGTCCTCAAAATTCTCTCTGATAAACAGTTTGATTACATTCTCACTTTATAAGTGTTCAAGTCCAGCAATGTTAGATCCACTTAGAGGACAGTTTCACTAACGTGAGCTAATAGCAGCTAACAGCGGCACAAACAGCAGTGCTTACAGACAGAAAAGTTCAGGTTATCCTCAACAACTCAGCTCAGTATCACTGTCACCAGGCAGAACTGAGCTTCACTGATTCATCAACTCGTTATCGAACTCCTTTCATGAAATTTTACAGCCTCCTTCAGAGTAAATAGACATGGGCACCAGCTGAGGTAAATAGCTGACTGACAGCCTGTACTCACTACAGATGAATGACAGCAAGAGGTGTTTGTCCTACAGCAGCCACCATAGCTAGGATTATGCACTTGAACTGGGAGGGTTTAAAAAAAAAGTATTCAGTTGACTGCAACCTGCAATCTACTGACACCTAGTGGTGATATTTTACACACTGTAACTTTAAGAGATATTCATAAATACCTCAATTTTGCACTTAGACTATTAGCAGGGTTGACATAAAACACAGGGCCCACAACAGTTTTTTGGAGAGTTAAAAACCTCACAGTTTTTTAAATCATTAGACACCAACTGCGGACAAACGATTATCCAGTGCCACCCCTCAGCAACTTCCTGAGTGTCTGGGACAGCTTTTGTGAGTCTTATCACCCTGTCATTTGAGCTGTGCCAGCCTCCAGAAGCCTCTCATCTTCCCTTGGTTTCTGCATTCATTTAATCCTTAGAGCTCTGTTTCAGCGCCAGCTCATAATGGCCGTGCCACTAAACATAGATCCCTGATGTTTACATAAATAGAGACAGAGGTGAACCTTTGCATGTAGTCCAGATTGTAAAATGAGCAGAAGTTTGAGGGTAACCTGCCCTGCTTGAACAACAAAGAAAAAAAATTGGGGACTTTATAATTTGTTGTGGCCATATTTAAGATTTAAGAAGTGTCAGCACTCATATTATGAGATTTGAAACTCTTTCTTGGCTAGAATCAACAGAGAGTAATCTTATGTTTTACTGCATCGACAGAGCTGGCAGCGCCCACTTTTGTAGTTTGATCAGATGTCAGTTTTTGCTATTAAACCACCTACCAGGCCTCATGGGCATGTAATGTGTCTGAGCATTAATAGCATTTAAATAATGACAGACTTGTGCATGGCCGTTCTTCAGCCCATAGGAAGCTTTAGTGACGCTGGTGCTCATAAGCTCACTGTTTCCATTCCAACAGAACAGGGTGATGTCAAAGTCCAAGGTGCCAAACATGATGGTTATAGAGTTTAAATCTATTATAATCTAAGGCTGCTCAGCTCAAACGCTTTAACATGCAGTGACTTTAAAAGAGAGTAACGCTCCTTGTGTCTAAATGAAAACTAAAAACTATGTAACACTTTATATGGTATTCATACTGTGTCATTTCAAGCCCATCATAAAATAGATTAATAGCTTTGGGATCTCTCTGTACGGCCAGCCGCATGGATTGAAGATGACACAGGTGAAAATACTTAAAGCAGTGATAACATCTTTTTTTTGGCCTCATTCATTGATTGTAACTGTATTAGGTTGATACTGCTAATGGTCTTATCACACAGCCATGACTGAAGCAGACACAGAGCAGCATTTGCATATGTTAATGGCAACAAGCATATATGCTTATTATCATATTGTCCAATATTCAGTCTTTTTTTTTTAGCGTTGCATTTGGCCTCCTGCAGCTGGTAGCTTTTGCCTTTGAGCTGATAACTCTGAGAGATAACTCTGATAACTCGGCACTTTGAGAAATATGAGAATGTGACCTGTTAGGTTACTGGGAACTCCACTTGCTGCTCAGATATCATTCACTGCGTTATCTCCTCTTTAAAAAAATATTGAAAGCCCATGAACATGTGATAACTTGGAAGTTTGGACTAGCAACAAACTGGATGCACTTCTGAAGTGAAGACGGGTTCCTTCCTTTGAATGATCATGCTTTCACTTACTATTTCACATGCTTAAGTGCATTTAAATAATGAGGTGACTGCTTAGCCAACCTATTCTGATTCCAAATATAAGAAATACTGTGCAATATTTACTGGTTTCTCTGGTGTCTTTTGGCATCTGAAGTAGTCGCTGGTTTTGAAAACACTACAGCTGGTGTGCTCTGGCTACTGCCATGTTGTTTTTTTGGACCCTTACCATATTTGGACATGGATGAGGGGTGCTAAGTTATAAGCTAAGACTAGCAAGTTACACTGTATTCATAAACTGTACAGATAATGCCATTAGAATACTCCGAAGAGCACCAACAGCACAAACGCGGTCCAGTTCAGTGACACCAACTGGCAGAGGGGTCTAAAACGTTTTTCGTACAAGACTGTAAAGATGGGTCGGCTAGCTTTTAGAGCCAGGCTAAAGTGGCAACTAGAGCAACTGCGGTTATTTACACTTTCACATGAGCTTCCTTTTTCAGCCCTGGAGGCTGCTTTTTGGCTGTGATGCAACAACATCAGGCAACATCAGGCACCGAGAGCAAACACCCATATTTGATAAACTAAGTCTGCATAAAGAGGCAACTTGTTGCCACACTGGCGTAAATGACAAAGTCCGCCATGTGGGAGGCCATTATTCATGCACCACGTGGGAGCTTCTTTATGCTCTTAGTTTTGTTTTCACTCACTACTTAGTTATGATTAAGGAAGTAAAACTACATGGTTATCTTCAGGAAAAGATCATAGTTCAGCTTACCCCATTTAAAAAAATGTGCTAAGGGGCAACCAGTATATTTAAATGTGACTCCAAGGGGTCCTGACCAAGGATCTCCATGCCTTCTCATCCAGGGATATAATCAAAGTTCTTTTTTCAGAGGCCACCTGCATACTTCTGTTTATCAGAAGGAATCTTGTGCCTTGATGCTGGCTGTGCAAATACAGGCTGCAAAAAGATAATGACTCCACATTAGAGCTCTACAAAGGCCGTGGAAGAAGTTGGAAGGGTGGTGTGGTCATGTGCTTGAGGATTGTGACCTTTATGCTCCATATTTTGTTTTGTTTTTTGGTTAGGTTTAACAAAAGGTCAAAGTTTGGGATAAAACAAAAATGCCCTCTGCAACAGTAACTCTACATATTAAAAAAAAAAAAAAAAGATAAGTTGGCAGTGTTGAGCCATAATAGAGTCTCTGACAGAGCAGCACCCCAGGAATGAGAAAGTGGTGAGCATCAAAGTCTTTATGATGACAAGTATAACATGCCTTATAGTCATTCACAACACCCAGTGTATGTGTGTGTGTGTGTGTGTGTGTGTGTGTGTGTGTGTGCGTGCGTGCCTGAGTGAGTGTGTGTGTGTCTGTGCAACTGACAGTTCATCAGTGTGGGTGACATATGTTAAAGCTTAACAAGCAGCTCTTTTAAAGTTGACCTGCAGTGTTTTGTTTGCGCTGCCCAGGTCCTTGCTCTCAGTCTCTGTTTGCAGAAGAAGGGAAGAAAAAGAAGAAGAGGAAGAAGGGATGACATAGAAAATGGACCTAGGAGGAGAGCGGGATAAGGCACAAATGCATTTGTCAGCAGAGGAGTACTGACAGATAGAAGGCAAATATTTACCTCGCTGTCCGGTGGACTTCCCTGCAGGAGGCTTGCTTAATGAAAGAGGAGGGCTGTTTAGAGGAGAGTGCACCCGGTCAATTAGCTACAGACAGCAGTTTATGCACAAACAGTCTGCTACTGTGGGTGGTGTCTCAAATGTGAACGTAGGTGTGTGTTTGTGAGTTAAATCATCTTACACGTTTCTTCATTTGGAACCTGTGAGTGATGTTTTTGGGGTGGGGCTGTGCTTGTTTAGGTGAAGCATAGTCAGAGGGGGGTTAAGGTCTTTCCTGCTCCTCATTATGTAAACAGTGTTTATGTTGTCCACTAAGAACCCCCAGAGGGATGTTTAGGCAGAGGCCTTCATCAACTAACGCCAAAGCCATTAGCACCAAAGGCATGCACGCGTGCGCACACACACACACACACACACACACACACACACACACACACACACACACACACACACACACACACACGACACACAATCTTCATTCTTTATCTTTCTTTCTTGCTGTTTAGGGGAGAAGAAGGACCCACACACAAACAAAACCACACTCTGCCACACATTTCAAGATAATACTCATATCTGCATGTGCGAGTGAGATGAAGAACAACAGAACTTTGTCGCATTTCTAAAAAAGAGAAAACTTTAACGAATGTACGCACGGTGCCATGTGGTTTCCATCCAACAAAAACAATACCATTCACTTTATGTCCGTATCACTGCATCCAGCTCTCTGTTCCTTAAATTTAATCAAAATCATACTGTAGCAGTATAAATGCCTCCATATAAGCATAATAACACGCAAAGCGCACGGCATGTACTGTACGTATGGTTTGCGCAGTCAAACGAATGCTCCGGGTGCACTGGTGGCCAATTAGAACTGGCAGTGAATAAGAGAGCACAAAGTCAACGTTTGTGAAAAATAAGAATAAAGAGATTGGAGGAGACACGTAATCACCCGAGGGTGTGTTCAGACATCAGAGGATGGTTTTCTTCTTTTTGTTCTCCTGTTTATTTTGTAACTGTTATATGTTTAGCTGTGGCTGCTGATGTCACCGGCAGAGCAGGCGACACTGAGGAGCACATAGCTTGAAAGCATACTTTAATCCAGCCTTTCTCTTTGGATTTAATCTAATTTTAATGTTTGCAGGATTATGTATTTTATATCTCATTGTTTGCTTATACTGTGTCCTCATCTTTGTCGTGTTCTGTCAGTTATCGTTTGTGGTGAACTTGAAATACCATTTTAACAATGGGGAGAAACGTTAAAAAAAAAAGAGGGAAAAGTTTAGTTCTATGGCTGAATAATCACGCCCACGGGAATGCTGTTCCTGAACTGGCCATTTGAGGCTGACTCCAAAAGTGAGTCAATTGGCAAGTGGAGAAACAACAAAAGCTGATCAGCCCTGATCCACCATATATATCTTGTTGGCATGTAAAGAAGCAACAACAACAACAAAAGGTTTTTACACTTTCTGTTAGGGTTCAGTCCCACTATAGCAAAAATAGGATGGCAACCTCCTTGTAACTACTAAAATATGTGGCTGCCCAGTGATTGCATTGAATTTTGGGACATTTGGTGACCAGTTGCCAGTAGTTGCAGCAACCATCTAGTCATCCAGAGGTTGAGCGTGTAACATCCTCAAACTCTTGGTGACCAGTTTTGATTGCGAGGCGATTGCACACATTACTTTGTAGGAAGAAGCCTGTCTCCAAACAATCGTGATCACTGTCCAGAAGATTGGCAAAGATTTGCAGATAATTGCTGTCTAATTTATAAATGCAGACCATCTAATTTCCGTTTTGTCTCTATATTGGCTCACCAAAGTTGCTCTGAAGATGGCAACTGACTGTGAGTGGTTGAAGACTTGGTCCCTGTCTTAGAAGCAGCCAAAGGCAATGAGATTGCAAGTTCATTGCATATGGTCACAATAATTTTGGTCGTGCAGTGGTCTCCAACCACTTTCTTCCCTCGTATGACTCTAGCATTATGGTGATGAACTTTCTCTCTATTTTGACTCTCTTTGCTAGCTAGTTGTTATCTTTGATCTTTTCAACCAACGTGCAGCAAGAAAACGCAAATTTATGAGGATGTGTGTATGTAGGTGAATACAACAGGTGCTGCATGAAATGATATTCAAAAAAGAGTAAAATATGACTCAGGCTGTGTCAGAATTCATGAATCTCACAATATAAAGGTGGTTAGACTGTTTTGGTGAAAATAAAAAGCATTAAAATATGGTGTAGCTTTGTTGGCGCCCTTGCATGAGGTCCATTTTCTACCGTGAAAATGATTTTCAAAGATGTCATCAAATTCAACCACACACAGGACATGAGCTTTGTTCCTCAGCAGTGTGGATGAGCTTTACAGATGCGCCAGGCTGAAAGTTTTGGACATGGAAGCAGGTTTGCGTGTTGTGTCAGTAACCACATACCCACAAGTCGTTTGCATGCATTGACTGCAGTGTGACTCAGATGCGGCACCTGCAGAAGGGAGGCAAACTGGACAGGATGGGAGTGGAAAGTGATTGAAGTGATGAGATGTAATTGGCTGAAGGGATGTCAGCAGGAATGCCCCGCTCTGTCCCTCCTGTCGTAGTTTCTGTTAGTGGCTGGATTAAGTAAAGCCTGAAGGACAGTTGCGGTCTGTGGTCATTGGAAGTGTTTATCTCACTCTTATCAGGAAGTCTTTCTCTTTCCTTCCTGTAGTGCATCGCTTGACAAAGGATACCCACCACACTATGTTAAGTACTGGGGTTTTAGAAGTGAAGTGACTGACTCATCAGACCACAGACTGATTTACTCACACAGCACAGACACACAAACAATGTCCAAGTGTGCAGTCTGCAGCCCTAAGGTACTCTAAACACACACATGCCATATTGCGTGCTCTCCCTGTGTTTAGTCTTAAAAAGTCCAGGGAACGCCCCTCCTTTGAAGCTTTTAAGAAGCCCGAGCGTGCCTTCCAGCATCTCCCCTGCTCTGGGTTTAGAGCTGCTGTAGCCTATATGGATTCAGTTATAGCCTCAGTATAAGAGTGTTCATATTTTGTCTTTATGGGCATGTAAAACATTCTGTTTATATTATAATGCACCACAGAATGGTCTATTAGCTCTAATAGGCTCCTTGGCAAACCTCCAAATAATGAATTAAAATAAACAGTGTATGCATTCATCCCCCGTCACAACCAGCCCGGCTAAATGGGGTAACCGAGGAACACCGAGACACGGGCGATAAAAGTGGCTTAAAGAAAAATTCAGTCTTGAATTGAATTAGCTCTGTAGCTCCAAGAAACGCAGAAAGAACACATAAAACATGAGATTTGTCAAATGCGTTTGCCGCAGGGACTGCTCAAGTTCCTCCGGCCACTTTTCTGCTTGGATTTCAGGAGACTACACGAGTGGTGTTCTTTCTTTAACAAGACATTTAAAATCTGTTACAGTACCCTTTACTGCTCTGCTGCTAGATTCACTGGGTGAAAGATATATTCTGCTTTGACAGGTGCTATTAAACACCCCAGACAGCTTAGTGACACAGATAGGTGTGTGTGAAATGATGATAACTACACATTTGAGTGGGATGTAACACAGTTGGACTTCTGACTGTAAAGATTTTACTTCAGTAGTTATAAATATCTAATTGGAACAATAAATTATAAAAATCAGTGTGCATAAGAACCAAGGATTCTTTTTGTTTTTTGGAAACTTTTTAGCGTCTGTTTTGTACTAATATGCAATATGCAAATTACTGCTCCACTTTCTGATGACCCAGGAGCTACCAAGCCTTCACCCATCCACACCACATTTTCATATGTAGAGTACTGTGCAAAGTCTTGAGGCATTCAGCAAAATTTTCATGTATTTTTTTTAAAAGTGGTCTCGAGCAACAGTTTCAAACAAATATGTAGGACTAGGAATTAGAAACATCCTTTCTTACAGTGATGCTGAAAAGCTAATTGATGCATTTATTACGTCTAGGCTGGAGGATTGTAATTCATTATTATCAGGCTGTCCTAAAAACTTCAGCAGAGTACTGACAGGGACTAGAAAGAGAGAGCATATTTCTCCTGTATTGGCTTCTCTTCACTGGCTCACCGTCACCAAGTGCTTGCTCATAGGGGTCATTTTGACTGTTGGGTTTTCTCTGTGTTATTGTAGAGTCTTTACCCACAATACAAAGCGCCTTGAGGCGACTGTTTGACTCTTTCTACTCAGTTTTCCTTCACTCTGCATTAAATAATTTGTTGTTATTAATCTCTGGCTCTCTTCCACAGCATGTCTTTTGTCCTGTCTCCCTCCCCTCAGCCCCAACCGGTCGCGGCAGATGACTGCCCCTCCCTGAGCCTGGTTCTGCTGGAGGTTTCTTCCTGTTAAAAGGGAGTTTTTCCTTCCCACTGTCACCAAATGCTTGCTCATAGGGGGTCGTTTTGACTGTTGTAGGGTCTTTACTTACAATACAAAGTGCCTTGAAACGACTGTGTGTTGTGATTTGGTGCTATACAAATAAAATTGAATTGAATAGAAGTTAACTGGATTCAGCATGGCAGTGTCATGGTTAGCACTGCTGCCTTACAGTTAGAATGACATCTAGAAGGCCTGGGTTTGATTCCACCTTGACCCAGGCCTCTCTCTCACTGTGTGGAGTTTGCATCTTCTCCCCGTGTCTGCATGGGTTTCCTCCCACAGTCCAAATACATGTAACTACTGGGGTTAGGTTAATTGGTCACTCTAAATTGCACATAGGTGTGAATGTGAATATGAATGGTTGTCTGTCTCTCTGTGTTTACCTTGTAACAGGCTGGCAACCAGCACAGGGTGCACCCTGTCTTTCGCCCCATGTCAGCTGGGATAGGCTCCGGCCCCCCTGCGACCCTGAACAGGATAAGTGGAAGAGAATGGATGAATTGAATTCTCCAGCTTTCTGAAAGTCTTTCAAAGTTGTTTTTTGGACAGGAATAAAATAGTATTTTTGCACCACAAGATGATTTCCAAAGAGCAATCAGCTGAAAACTTGAAGGAAAAGAAACAGGGAGATAAGGCTGAGGTATGCCACATTACACAACAACTGGGCTGAAGATCAGTGGCAACAGGTCTGATGGAGGGATGAAATTCTGGTTCAAATCGTCTTTTGTATGTACTGTATGGAGGAGGTCAGGAGAGAGGTACAGCAGCCATCTGTAAAACACAGTGGAGGCCCAGTCATGGTCTGTGGCTGCATTTCAGGGATTGGTGTTCTTGTCAAAATTGATGGATGAATAGAGAAAATCCTCCATGCAATACCATCTTTGTTTTTCACCATGAGAACAATCTGAAACATACTGTTGATGCAGTAAAACCATTCCTGGATAGAAAAACACAAAATGGAACGTTATCAGTCATGGATTGGCCCTTCCCAGAGCCCAGACCTGAACACTGTTGAAATCATGTGGGACCATGGAAGGAACCAAAAGGAAGCCAACATCCAAAGAAGAAATTTCCTTCAAGAAGCCTGGAGAACTGTTCCTGAAGATTACCTAAAAAAATGACAAGAAAGCTGCTTCAGAGAGTTCAGACTGTGTTGAACAATAGTGGTTGTACCAAATATTGACTTTCAGGCTCATTAGGATTGTACAAACTCGTTTTATTTGGACATGTTTCAATAAATCACTGCACCTGTTTAAACATTTTCTCGGCAAAATATAAAGAAATGAGGGGTGGCTCAAGACTATTGTGCTGTACTGTACATACAACATATAGTTAACATGCAGTATATAGATGCACTGTCACTGACTAAGTGAGAAAGACATTTAGATATTTAAACATAACAGTCTAAATATTACACCACACAGTACTAATTGTATTAATAGTAACAGCGATAGTAAACTTGCTCAATCTTCCATTAAACTTTTAAGAGCTGCAGGGAACTTAGATTTTTCATGTGACTGTGCCACATGCCATACCCTGGTGTAATGTGTAATGTAACAGTATGGCAGATTCTTTGTCAGCTTTATTTTCAAAGCAGAGATACAAACAGGCAAATGTTACATGTTATTATCCCATAATTAGAGCTGCTGCAAAAAGCAGCCACACCCATTGATTCGGTGTCTTCACCACACCCATCAAACCTTCAGTTATGCTGAATGCGCTGGGTCTTTATCAAGCACGGTATCATTAAGTTGTTTTTTTTTTTTTTGTCTATGCGTGGCTCCTCTTCTAGAAACTGAAACAAGCGCCCTTGAATCAGGTCTGTTCCCATAACTCAAACCATCAGATACTTCTGTGCAGCCGAACTCTGATTATGATATGCTGGGAGCATACAGAGCCACCAGTGTGATCTCTGCGATGGCAGATAAGGCTCCCTGCAGTGAAAACCCTGGAGGAAGACACCCCAAAATAAACCAGAGGAGAGCATGCATTTCATCATCAGATAAGCACAAAACACATACACAACAAAAATCCCCTTTTTTTCCTTCTCTCTCTTCAAAGTTCATGGATGCATGTGAATATATTTGTGCAGGCAGTCATGTGAGTGCAAACACACACGTCAATGCTGGTAGGTCAGCGTGCGTGAAGCAGGCAGATAGGAAGGGTTAAGGATCATTCCTGTCTGGCGATAAGACCTTGAACACATCTCTTTAAAAAAAAATCCCCCCCATTTCTCCTCCCTCTGCAGTCTACTATTTTAATTCCTATTTGTCTCTCTTTGTCCTTGCTCCCTCTTCAGTCTCTCCTTTACCTCCTCTACTTACCACTACCAGGTGGTCGGGGGGCAAAAGAAGAAAACTGCAACCTTTATGTTTCTTTCTTTAATTCGTCGATACTTGTTTGAAATTAGAATGTGCCACATACATCACAATGGCACACTAGAGAGTTCAATGCATATTTGGAAAAAGCAACCAATAGATACATTCATGTGAAAAAGAAAGTTTTCACAGTCTCTATGGAGTCCTGTGAAAAACATCCTTACTGCTTCCATAGGAATTAAGAGGGTAAGTAGGAGCTAGGAGCACCTCTATAAAAGCAGAAGGCAGTCTTGCTGGTCTGGACCATTTAGGTGGATGCTAACACAGTGTCACAGTCTGCTCGAGAGTGGATATCCTCAATGTCACCTCAAGGTTACATTGTGCAATTCTCAGAGAAACTGAAAAAACAAAAACAAAAAAACAAGACCTGCAGCTCAGACTCTACAGGCCTCAGTTAGCATGTTAAATGATAAAGTTCATGACAGTATAATTAGAAAAAGACTGAACAAGTATCACTTATTTAGAAAAGCTGCCAGAATAAAACCTCTTCTCTCTTAAAAGAACATGACAGCATGGCTTAAGTTCGCGAAGTTGCATGTGAACAAACCACAAGACTTCTGGAACAATGTCTTTTGGACATGAGACCAAAATGGAGACATTTGTCCATAATGCACAGCACCACATTTGGTGAAAACCACAAACAGCATCAATACAAACGCCTCATACCAACTGTCAAGCACGGATGCTAAGGGCTGATGTTTTCAGCTAGTCCCACAGGGCCTGGGCATTGAGTCACTGAGTTGACCATGAACTTCACTGTATTCCAAAATATTCTAGAGTCAATTATAAGGCCATCCATCTGACAGCTAAAGCTTGGCTGAAACTGGGTCATGCAACAGGAGAATCATCCCGAGCACACCAGAAAACCTACAAAAGATTGGCTGAAAAAGAAAAGAATGGCCCAGTCCACTGCAGGAAACCCCGTTGGAATGCTGTGGCAGAACCTTAAGAAAAGCTGCGCACAAATGAATGCCTGCAAACCTCAATGAACTGAAGCAACATTGTAAAGAAGACTGGACCAAAATTCCTTCATTCTGATGTGAGAGACTGATAAAGTCATACAGAAAATGATTACTTCAAGTTATTGATGCTAAGGGTGGTTCTACAAACTGCTGACTCTTTTTTTAAACTTTCTTTTTTATATAACTGTAAACATTATATGCAGTGGACTGGCATTTTTCACCTACAGGACTTTTTCATGTCACTGCTCTCGGTGTAGAACCTACATCATATACAAAAGAAGGAAAAGAAACATCATCACCTGGTTTTGCTCCATGTTTCTTACATGTAGCTCAAATTCTTTTTAGTTTCTTATCACCTCATTGCTTCAAACCCTCCAGACTTTACTTCTTCCTTTTCTATGCTGTCCTCAAAGCTTCCTCTTCCTGTATGCATTGCACAGACAGCAGCTTTAACGATTTTCATGGCCATCTCTTTAAGCTCAAGCATCTCAGTGCGTCTCCTGCTCCCATATGATGCTCTTTGGTCATATAGGTTCCCCACTATGTGTTCCTTTCTCACCTTCCTTCCGCCATAGATTCTGATCATTTTGCCATGTGGACAAACAAAAAAAACCTAAAGTACAACAAAATCCACCAAGACTTGCACAGAATCCAAAAGACACGTCACTTCTGGCACTTCTAAAACCTCATTCAAGAGGAACGTTTCTACCAGCACTGCCAGCTTGTTTATGCCTACCAAAAACAGCTGATAGACCAACCATATCTTTTATCACTAAACTATTAAAATGCTAAAAGATTTCATTAGTTTCATTAGATTTGTGAAGTTGAATTTCTTTTAATCAGTTATTTGTTAAAAGCATTTGTTGCATGAGTGCACTCCTAATACTGCCCTACTGACCCTTCATTTGTATGCGAGCTTCAGAGCACAGCTGTATAATATAGCTTACATTCAACTTTTCAGCACTTTAAGAAACTTTTTGGATAAAATAAGTTCAAAGCTCAAACTGAAACTGTTTGTTTAACTGATGCAACACATCTCCCCCTGGCTTCTGTGCACTGGTCCAGTTTGATAGATTCTGAGTTGATGCACTATGGCGGCATAACAAATTCCTCCATGTTTTGTCAGTTAGTGTGAGGACCTTCAGAACGGTGACCCCAGACTCACCTCTGTGCGCAATGCTGGGCTGAGGGAACACACTCTCCCCAATAATGAGATCATTACCAACAGTTAATTAAAAGCGATGCGTCTTCTAAAGCTTTGCCCCATATCGCATTGTGTCCAAACAATTACGTCCCTTGTGGACAACCAAGGATGAAAGGGTGAGCTAAATGGAGGAGAACGCCCATTGTCCTTCTCCTGAGAAACTGTCTTCTCTCGCTTTTTGCTTTTCAATGAATTCTTTGTGTGTGCGCTGAGTCCTCTCGGGTTCAGAGGGACAAGGCTGTGCGAGCTGAGCTAAGTTTGGTAGGAGCATGTGGATGGACGGAGGCCTGGTGAGTGTGGGGAAGCTGAGCAAATGTGGAGGGGCTTCCACAAACACCTGGACAAGAAAGCACTATCCAGCCCAGTAATTTTTTTTGAAAGACACAAATTTATCAGACTTTCCCATAACTTTTATTATTCATTAACACCGGAAGGTTTTTATTTTTCTACACTGAAGGTGCCATTTGGTATATTCATATGAGGACAACAAAACAAACAAGTCTTCGGTATACAGTGTAACAGAAGAATTAAATAGTGATATGCTTTTAGCAGTTTATGACAGGGAAGGTGTGAGAAACGTTGATTATGTTGCCTCTGAATGAAAAAACTAACTGCACACTTGTCAAAGAAATGAAAAAAAGTTAGAACCTTTGAAAACTACAAATATGAAGAAATCCCCTTAATATAAAAAAAAATTATCCAAAAGTCTTTTATTCAAGAAAACATGAAATTATTCAAGTGTACAATTAATCTCTGTAGCCTGACTCACACAGTACAGTATTGCTATCCAACCACCAGCCACATTTCTCCGTCTCTATCTGTCTGCAAGATAGTGCCTGAGGACACATGTTCCATAGTCAGAGGCTCTGTTATCTGCTGGAAGCTTGCAGTTGTTCACTAAGAAAACCTTGGGAGAAAAACAGAAGTATTTTGAGGATATCTCTTGGTCTGGTGCCACTTCCACTATCACTGAGAATATGTCTGTGTAACCTTGTGAGGATTCTGGAAGGCCACCAGATCTCAGGTCTGTCCTGAGAAAAGAAAACTGGAAGACAAACCATAAAATGAAACATTATTGGACAATTGCTACAGTGAAGGGACTCTTGATCAAAGGCTGTACTGCACAAGTATGTTTGAAGAGGCCCAGGCTTTAGGGCTTTACTTACATAAGGCTTAGATTAGAAGTTGAAATATGTTAAAACTCAAATCACACAAATATGGCCGCTTCCTGTATTCACTGCACATAAGGCCTCTGTCAAGATATGGAGGGAGAACGTGATACGATAGTATCCAAACTCTGCAGAAGCATGTGATTTTTAGGTGTTTAAAGAGGTGGCCTGAAAGCAAGCTCTGCAAGGTTTGATGCAATGTGTGTAAAACTGGGGATCTCTCCGAACTGATGCTTAACCTCTGTGAAAAGCTTCTGTCGGTCTGTTCCTGTTGCAGGTCATTCGCCATTACTCATTTTCCTCTGTTATACAGGCTTGAAGCTCACCTTGGTGCTTTCAGCAGCCCTGCAGGCGTGTAATTAGGCCCAACCTCTTCTGTTCAAGCAGTGTAAAGACCTGATTTACATGTTTCGTGTACGCATGGCAATACCGCAACATGACAACAACATGTGCATAATCTGTAATCTTGGGAACGTTGTCACTTGTAGGATTCAGAGCGTGTTGACCATTACGGAAAAACATGGGGTGCATCTAAATCTTTTAAAATTCATGAGCTTTGGTGAACACTCCACATCAAACTGACGAACTAGCGTTTGTGAGTCTGTTACTTGGGTAGTGTTTTCACGCTAAAGATGCTCCTCAGAAAAAAAGATGCAGAGTTCTATGAATACACAAAGCCTGTTTCTCTGTGGTCATGTAGCCAACAGGAGCTAGCTAACAGTGCTATACAGACTATATTTGATGCTGAGTCATTTATAAACTCAACCAGCCTCTATCATGTTTAGCCTATGTACATAGAGCTGTAATTAGTATGTGTCAAAGACTCCAGGAAAACAGCTTTCTGACTTGACTTCTGTGAACACTTTGCTGTTGAGTTTATGGAGTCAGTCACTCATTTCGGGTCATATTGAATAATAAAATAAGTCTATCTTGGTCAAACTATGTTTAAAAAAAGAAGACTGTCTGTGGTATGCTTATTGGCTAATGGCTTGTGATTGACAAATTGTTAGCCAATGAGGAAGCAGTTTTGCAGTCAGGCTTGATCCTCCTTGTCACATTTGGGTTACTGAAACCAAGATGGCGATGGTGGACACAATAGGTAATGTCAGGGTAACTACGTCCATCTTTTATGCTACCACTTGTTGCCTTGTCCTTTTAGTTTTGCTAAACCTCAATAGCAATGGGAAGCATTGGTATCTAAATATAAATGGCTTGTCTTGAGACCCCATAGCTTTCCACTCAAAAGAAAAGTGGGAGAGGAAGATAGAGACCACACTTGTTACATTACCTAGGAACTTGGCCATACAGGGCCTGGACTGGTTTGGGAGTCAGTGGGTGCAAACTAGAGGAAGGCTAACAGACGTCTTTAAGCTCCATTCCAATCACCAAACAACCTAGACACCTATGTTTCTGTTACGGGACTTCCCCATGACGCACCGTGCCAAATAATCACAAGGAAACTGACCGCTTTATCCCAAATTCATTGTCTACAGGATAATTTAGAATAACACAACACAACCACAAACAGTGGCTGATAAAAGGCATATTATTTCCTTCTCCATTTTTTAACCATAGGGGTTCTTGTGAACAAGTGATCCAAAACATCTTTGTGGAACATCTGTTTGTAATACTGTTAATTTTGGGCATTGGGCAATGAATGACAGAATATAGAAAATGCTATCTGATTTGCACACAACACTGCCATAAATCATTTTTTTTGTTACAATAAAACTATATATAAACTTTATATATATATATATATATATATATATATATATATATATATATATATATATATATATATATATATATATATATATATATATATATATATATATATATATTTATATATAGTTTATATATATATAGTTTATATATAGTTTTATTGTAACAAAAAATATATATATATATAGAGCACTTTTCCATCAATATGACATGACTGACATCACTGCTTGTGATGTTAGCTCTCCTAGCTTTGCTGGAAGCCATAATGTTTCCCTTTTGTTTTGTCATGGTTTTGTTTCATTCAATAGTGTTCTGGCACTCAACTGAAATTTAAACCTCCCTTTTCAAAGAGGCCACAAAGATTTACTTTCCAATTAAGCCGTTCCTTTTAGTTATTTATTTATTTATTTATTTTTTGCAGAGGACACATCCGTTTTCCATTACCTTACTCCACAACATCCCTAATTGGACAAAGGACAGAGTGCCCGCAAGACAGGAATATGATGTCACACTGCTCCATAACATCCTAAACATGACAAGATGGCGTTTTTCACTGGCGAACACATGTCTGTAAAGAACTCCTTCATTTATGTTTTTGGCCCGCTTTCATGGCTCTAATCATTTGAAGACATTAGAGTTTAGCCATGTAAACAGACAGTGAAGTGTTGTGTAAATGTTATGCTCTCGTTGACACACCTCACGCCGTGTGTTGTGTTATTATATCTGAATTAATTATGGTAAGAGCCTATAAAGCATAAATGCCCTTTGTTGTAATGACAGAGTGGTTTGTTTTCATTTGGACAGTGAATTATCCCCCCGGTAAGAAATGTCCGATATTGGTTACAGTGCAGAGCACTTTGAAGTTAAACTATAACCCTGTTCTCAGTATCTGGGAGTCCGCCTGTCTGTCTGCTAGTGGGAAAAGTGATAAATAGAGACAGACAGGAGGACTGCTGACTGTAGCAGGAGAAAATGGGTCTGAGTAGAAAGGGGACCTGCTGAGCTGTGTACAGCAGGAGCAGGGTTAATAGGTGAACACACAGCCCGCTTTTACCTCTGGCCCAGAAGGCCGTTAATGCGCATTTTACTCTACAACGTGGCTGACAGTACAGTACAGTATGACGATAGTGACGGCTAAGATAATCCCTCATCGGTGTGATTGATCTGAAGAGGCACAGCAGACGGCTCCAGCTGGAGATCAAAGGAAAGTCTCTCCTGTGCAGAAGAAGGGGGAGGGCTTGGAGGTGCATCCCGCCCCCGTCCACCAGTGCCAGATGTTCTCCGCTCTCCGTGTCCCATCATGCTTGATAATTGCACAGCGCACCGTAGGCTCCGTCCATGCCCCTTTGACATAAAAGTAAAGTGCCTGGTGGGACGCTGGGCTCAGCTGAGCTTTGGATTTGTCCTGGATACAGCAGTTATGCAGGCTTCAATCCTAAAGAGGCCCTGAGTGGCCCACGGGTCCCCAGGCTAAAGGTGCGTGATCCTCAGCAATTATGGATCTACAGACTGGCAGCTGGTGGGACTGGAAGTGGAGGCGGTGGTTACTCCTGTATGCTGGCTACGTGCAAGCTTTCATTTCCCAGTTGCGTCTGTGCATGTGAAAGTCCAGCTAGGTTACATGCTCATCCCTCCTTGTTACAGTGTGAGTCACCACCACCACTGTTGGTCCCGGGGCCTGTTTCATTGGCACCAGCCCTCCTCTCTGTGCTGCCATTATTATAAGTGTCCCAGAGAGTCATGGGGGCTGAAACTAGGGCATGCAGGGACAGATAATGACAAGGCAGACATGCAGCAGACATGACACTAGCTTTTACCAAGGCAAAGTGGCTCCATCTGTCCAGAGTCAGCCATTATTTTCCAGCACCCCCACTATCACCACCTTTTGGTCAGTGAACCTCGATGAGAGGGCCGTCTTGCTGGGCTGTCTGGGTGAGTCAGGTGCCTCCTCTGTCTGTCCTCCATGGACAAGATTGGAGATGATAAGTATTTCCAGGCTGCAGGTGGTGCATCAGCTGTGCACACTCAGCTCTTACATTGCAAGGTTTTCTATCATCACCAACAATGGGCTGATCCAGACATCATCTTCCTCCCTTCTGCCTTTAACCTTCAGCGCACCTGTGCTACTGAGAGTAAACCCAGAAACAGACACACACTTGCTTTTACTTGTTCATTCATAAAGCTCTGATTTATCTCAGACAGGGTAGTTAAAGTGTGCTGCTTGAACACTAAGACTATTGAACATGTTTCTGTGAATGAGTCCAGATGTAATTTGATGGGGAAGCAGCTGTTTGGGGTTCCCTGTGGTGAAAATTTTCATATATATATATATATATATATATATATATATATATATATATATATATATATATATATTGTAATGATAGCCTATAATTCTGACATGTAGCCTACTAATGTTGAAATTACACGTAATAATGAACATACACTACACAGTGTACCCCCCACAGTCCTGTCATGTGCTCACCTTAAAGGCATAGCCATTACACGACTGTCGATAAATTCCACCTACAGCACGGGCAAGATGTGTTTACCTAACATACAGAGCCGTATTTTGATTTTTCCCATGTTGCCCCACATTGTTTCCAAACTCCAGTTCCCCCTAGGTCATGTACCCTGTTAAATCACTAACAGAGGCCATAAACACAGCCTGCCTCCTATCCAGAGAGTGAGGGGAGTCGGTGGAAGCTAGCTAACCTGTTTTCTGCCAGCTCTTGGCACATTACTCGATTCCAAGTCATGAATGAACACTAATATAGTATAGAAACTATGTAATGCACCTCCCATTGCTCCCACCTACCGCCATCTTTTGCTGCAGGGTTGACTCTGGAGCCTGTTTGACACGCAGAGGTGTGAGGGAGCTAAGCAGGAGCCGGCAGCTGGAGAGGGACCATAAAGCTCCCGTCTCCTCAGAGACCCCTCTGAAGCTTTGATGGCGTTTCAATGTTAATGCTCTGAGAGCAGCCGGCAGATGCTGTAAAAGGGAGTCATTGTACAGGGTTGCCTTGGCCTGTGTGTGGTGTAATGCAGAAAGGAGGTATATGATCAGCAGCATGTCCCTGTGGTTAACATGCAAGATTAAATGATATACTGTCATAAAACACTGGTGGGGAAATTCTAGACATATTACGTATACTGCTGGGAGGCCAAATATTAGAAACATGAGGAAAGAGTGTGGATGGAGACATTGTGCTTTTTATATGAAATCTACAGTCAGCACATTATGGAAATGCAGTGACAAGGTTATATGTTGGTCCCAGCTCTGAATAAGCTGCTTTTCAGTAAAATTCAGACAGCAACCTTACTACAAATCTTCCAATTCATGATTATAATTATACAATTATAATGCCTTCCATAGACTGTATATGAAAGATGGACATGGTCACGCAACATCACCTGGTAGTCTGTGAAGCATGGTCTTGAAGCTTCAATGCCAGCAGACATCATGTTTTTTATTTATTTATCTATTTGAATCACAAGTAGCCATAGAGGGAGGAGTCTTCTCTTGTTTCCACATGACATGCTTAGCTTTCAGCTACATAAATTCCCTACATTTTATTCATATTTGTCATTGCAGACTTATGCAGACTAATTGCATAATACACTACCCGCACACTTAAATATTACTTAAAAAACAAACTTTTAACTTTAGACTGATTATGATATTTATAAAAAATATCAGTAATTAAAATATATAAAAGCATGGAGTTTTATAAGACCTACCCATCTCCAAAATTTTTTTTCCAACATCCTCTCAGCCAAAAACATCCACTTAGGTTAAAAACCGAACACCTTGCTACATTCTAAAGGTTTTTGATATTGTTTGCTTGAAAATCTTTTATAGCCTGATTGTAGCATTTTATTTTCTAAAAACAATCCAACTATTGATATTTTTCAGCTGCTATTTTCTGATGTCTCCACTGAAAACATTTGGAATCTCAATTTTTCTGATGTTCATATTTCTGAAACATTTATAAAACAAGAAGCAGTTGTCCTGACGGCAGTAACCCACTGGGTTCATTTCATAGTACTGACTTGATATTTTTAACCTATTCAGCTTTAACAGGAGTCACAAACTCATTCTTATTCTTGTCGTTGGCCTAAATATGGAACATACTTATACACTATATCTTATACAATGAATGACTGAATGAATGAGAGGGCTGATACAGTAATGTTTCGCAGCCTTTTTCATTTGAAGTGCCCCTGTAAGCCTATGGACTCGGTGATCCCTAAATCGGCACCATTTCTCATGTTTAAACGTTCTTTCTTTCTTTCTTTCTTTCTTTCTTTCTTTCTTTCTTTCTTTCTTTCTTTCTTTCTTTCTTAACATTGTGTATTGTTACCAATATTTTTCATGTAGTCAAAGTATCCGGTCTGTTTTGTCTGAGGTATTATTTCATTAATGTGAGCTATATATTTGAACCTTTTCAGCAATTTATTCATTACTGGAACTTTTCTTTTAGGCATTTTACCAAAACTGGCAACTTTTCCTTCTCCTTTACTCTCTTATTGATCACAATCAGCTAAATATTTGTCATTTATGATTACAGGTTCAATCCATTCTATCAGTCCTTCTAGTTACTACCCTATAGCTCCATAATGTAATGGTTTACACATTTGCCTGACAAGTGAAAAATCCCCAGTCTGGTTCCTGGAGGAGACACAAATGTCTCCTCCTTGAGGCGACTGTTTGTTGTGATTTGGCGCTATATAAATAAAATTGAATTGAATTGAATTGAATTGAATTGAATTGAAATCCCTTTGGGGATGCATCAACGGGGATCTGGTGTAAAAAATCTGCCAAGTCGAACATGCAAAGCTGCCCCTGTGGCGACCCCTTGTAAATAAGGGAGCGGCCAAAAGTAGCAAAGGATAAATTTATCCTTTTAATTACTTCTTCACTGATGTGGAATCACAGCTGTTGGATGAATTGTGATGACTTTGGTCCATATATTTATGTTCTACGCAGAATGAATTGTATTCAGCTTGGTTAATCCTCTGACTTTGCATCCGGTGCCATCGCCAGGTGAATATTTTATGTTAATGCTGTTAATGTGGTTAATGATGGAATAGCTGGGTCACTGCAGAAGAAATAGAGAAAGGTGGCCATTTCTTATTATTAGCATTTACTCCAAGTTAAGAGAATATATGAGCACATCTGTAATTGGTAATTGCTGTAACATAACATACAGATGTCCATTAAATTAATATCATAATGACTGTTTTATTCAAATTGCCTCAGCTAATCTTTTCATCTTTTCCTTTTGGCAACTGCAACAGTACCCATGAGCACCTGCGGCTGGGAATCTCTGGATTCTGGAACATAGCAGAGACTGTTGTTTGAAGTCAGAAGACGTTGCAGTTACAGATTCCATGTCTGAAAAGAGTTCCATATCCTTTGTTAGTACAAAGAATCTTGTTCTTCATCCAGAAAAGCACATGCTGCCCCAGCTGTTCTGTGCTTTTAGGATTTCACACAGCCCGGCGTCTACCGCTTGGCTGTCATATGTGAGGGGCGGCTTGTGGAGTTCATGGTGCGACTGTGTGTTTTTGAAGCATGGGGAGTGAAAGGATCTGTGCTCTGATCTCGCCATAATCACATTAGTAGTGTTTGAACTTTGTTTTCCTTCCCCTTCAGGGGGATTTTCTCTTGAAAATAAACTTATGTGATATGTATTTACTGAAGATCACAAACTGATGGACAGCAGATAGAAAACAAGGAAGATTTGTTTCATGTCACCCACCCACCACCACCACCACCACCACCTTTGTCTTTCCTCTGTCTTTCATGTTAGTTTTTATTCTGCCACCACACTCCTGCCTTTCTTTATCGTTTCTTGCTTTGCTTCCCTCCTTCTCTCTGCCTTTCTTCTCTGCTGGTTATCAGGTCAAAGTGAACTGAAGGCCACGCAGGACGAGGATGCAGTTTTATCAAAAAGACAGATTATAAAAAAATGGTACATATACAAACCTGCTTCGATCGAGCATGACTTTCTTTCCAGCAAAAATGGGCTATTAAAAAAAGCCAGCCTTCCTTGAAGTTCAAAGTAATGATCAGTATAGCAAATGTGTCATGACTTTCTGTGGTGTCAGGGACAAAACATTTCATTTTCATTTGAAATGACTCACTGCTGGCCAGACACTAACTGCAACATGACATTTTTTACTTAAAACACCCAGTACATGATGGGAACCCTGGTAGTAAAAACTAAAAATAAATTCATACCTAAAAATGTGACATAGCAAAGACATTAGAGAGTAATGACTCTGCCACGAGCCTGTGAAGTGACTGAACTTGAAGCAAAAACAGCCGAGGACTCAAAGGGTTAAGAATTTCACAAGTTGTGCACTATAGTTGGAACAAACTGTGGCCAGCACTCATCACAGAATGCTTGAGGATTCATTGTTAAAATGTGAAGTCTTAAAAGTCAAAAAGTAGAGCTTTTTTTTTTCTTCTCCCTTTTAAATGTGTTTAGAAGTTCAAACTGAATGACAGAAGCTTGGAAAAGTGAGCTTAAGAGCTGGAACCCCCCCATGACATTTTTGACCCAGCTTTTTTATAAGCTGCTTGAAATAGTGCAAGATAAAATATCAAAAGGCCACGCAGCGGACGAGGAACGCCGATCTTCACTGTTATAATTTAGCCTTCAGGACAAGACCAAATGGGTCTTCAGTCCCACTTTATTTAAGAAAAATAGAAGGGAAAAAAATAAAGGAGTCAGGGAGCCAAACCATCCCTGAATGATTTAGAAGCCTCTCTCCTTGGTGTGGCCATAATTATGGCTGTGCAAGATTGAAGGGTAGGAGGAGATGCTGGAGCCCAAACCAAGAATATAGTCTGCTTGGTAAAAAGAGATTGAAAGGAGGACAGAAAAAGGGAGCAGAGGAGGGAGGAACAATGGATTAAAAAAAGTAAAGATGAGAAAGAATTTGCAATCTGAGTAAAAGTCCTGACATGATGGTGGGTTAGTTTTCTGTAGGTGCTACGTTGCTACGTGTAAAGGATTTTTCTTTTTTTTGTTTTTTGGGAGTGTTTGAAATGATGATCTCTGCTGATGCCCTATTTTTTGGTAGTGCTGGACAACAAGGACAGCACTAAATAGTTATATAATGCCTTTTATCATCTGAGCTGCTGGTTTTGAAGGGGGTGTATGAAAATGTTAGATTAGAACTTCAGAAATGGATGCCCAAACCTGCTGCAACATGTGTGTTCTTTTTGATAAGTGATACTATTATTATTATTAGTAGATTGTATACTGCTCATCTGCATCCGCTGAATAATTATTTCTGCACCAGGGCAAATGTGGTCTCATCATGAATTCCATAAAACGTGTCGCATCATCATCACATCATCGCAGTAGCCTCTGTATTGGTTGGATTTGCACACAAACTGACGCCAATGCAAAACTATAAATCTCACATAAGAAGGTGCCAGGAACACGACAATAACAGCGAGAAATGTATGTTTACTAAACTCTCAGCAAAACCCCCCCAAAAAACAACATTTCTAGAATAATTACGAACATCAACTAAACAAGTTCAGAACAGAATTTAGAAACTGATCCAGCTTCCACTTAGTGCTAGTTGACCTGCTGGGATATTTAGCTTTATTCAGTATGAAATAATCTCAGTTTTCAACAGCACAATGTGCTGTCAATTTTAAAAAAATAAATAAATAAATATTTTGCTACAGTAGATTCCCACATATCAGTCTGCTTTAATGGCAGACTGCAGCAGAAATCAGAATGTGTGCGAACCTCTGTACAGGGAAGGAAGCAGCTTTGTTACACTTACTGAGATCAGCAGAGACTGAGATCCATGAAAACGATGTGGTTCTGTTACATGTTCTCTAGCATTTTGGACAGCAAATTCTAATTATGAAGTAATTAGAATATTGGTAGCATTTAAAGTGTTTTGAGTGCTCACCTAGAGTAGAAAAGCGCTATATAAGAACTAGTCCATTTACCAGCTTTGAAAATGTCACATATTTAATTTAATTAGTTCTCAGTGAATGTCAAATATAGCAAATAGAGAGTGATTTCAGAGGCTGAAGGTTTTTTCAGTGGCCAAGTTAAAGTCTGGACTTATATCTGGTTGAGATGCTTTAATATGACCTTAAACAAAGATGAGTGGGCCAAAATCCCTCCACAGCGATGTGAAAGCCTCATTGCCAGCCATCACAAACAGCTGATTGCAGTTGTTGCTGACAAGAGTGGCACAACCAGTTATTAGGTTTAGGGGACAATGACTTTTTCACACAGGGCCAGGTAGGTTTGGATAACTTTTCCCTTTAATAAAGGAAATCATCATTTAAAAACTTCATTTTCTATTTACTTGGTTATCTTTGTCTGTCTGTCTAGTAAAATCTGTTTGATGATCCGAAACACATGTAAGTGTGCCTTTCTCAGTTCTCCGCCTTCTTCCTGTATTTAGTGAGTGGAGACCTGTCATGATTTTACCACACATACACCAGGATGGGAGGCCCAGACACAGGGAACTTATTTTGTGTGTGTCTGTGTCCATGAATCTGGTCATAAATAGTTTAAAAAGAGCAGCACGTGAAGCTGTGGCATGAGAATGGCTTCCCACGCAAATGTTTTTTCCATCTCGAATTGAAATTAAATGGTATATTTTGCCAAGCCAGGGCTGTTAGGGAAAGTTGGATGAATGTTAGTCTGTTAGGGCTCTCTGTCTTTCTATCTGCACATTCCTGTTCTAAAATTATGCTCTGTTACTTACAGCTATGTTACATCAATTAGAAAGAAATATGTTGAATGAATGAAGGCAAGGGAAAGATGCGGACACAGTTGGGCTATAAATACACCCAAAGTACAACCTACACACCCCCACACACAGACAAACACACACACCCATGCTGATTAAAACCAGTTCTCTTCAGGGTCATGTTGTGATTGGTCGGGTGGAGAGCATGGCGTTTTGGTCAAGGGAGGGATTGCTACCTTCTGATATGACCTCCTAATGAGTGCAGCTCCACACAGGGAGTGGATACAGGCACTCACACACCCCACACTCCCCTTTCAGGAGAACCAGCATAATTTATGAAACCCTAGAACCCCGTTTCCCTGACTTACTAGAGTTTCCTGCAAAGGGGAGAAAAATGGGAGATTGTCGGTGACTTTGATGGAATCCAGGGAGGCCACTTGACTCTAAGGGGTCTGGCGCTGTTTAGGCTTGGTTTTGCTGGAAGACAGTGACTTATTGAACTTATCAAGTGGTCAAATGCAGCGGAAAGATTCCAGGGAGGGCATGTACCAGCAGGCTGAAGCCTTGATAAATGTTAGAGCAGCTTCAAGAAGATCATCCTCAGATAGCCTGTGCTGGTGACAGCTGTTAAGCAAAAGCTCCATTGGGATAAAGACTGACACACAAATAAATATAAATGTGAAACTTCAGTCAGTGAGGGCTTCTCTTTCATTTGTTGGCAGTGGTAAGAGTCTTTGATGGTGACAACTTTCACATGTACAGAGGATTGTGTTTTTTCACCTTTATTCCAAAATGGATGGTATTCTTTTAGAGCAGTTTTATAAACCAAAATTTCACCGATGTTACTTTTACATGCAATCATCCACAATCCAATCATAGTGGAGCATGGTCAGTCTCTCTTGGCTAGTTGGCTTGTGCACAATGCAGAGATCTGACAGACGAGGTCATGTGTTACAAACCCCAAATGAGAATATGCATACATCCCACTTAAAATACATTACATCCAGAAAAAGACCTAATGGGAAACATACAAATGTTCATAAGACCCATCTAAAATTTGGAAGACTGTCATACTAACAGAAATATTACTTTGCATGCATGCCCATCCTGAATGTTTTTCAAATGGTTAATTTGTTAAGTTTAAGCTCAAGTGCAGATGATGCAACTGACCTGGAGAAGCAAAAATGTAGACATAATGACTCTTCCTTCCAACTGGTGCAAAAGTCTGCTGACGTTTCTGTTGTCTCATGATACTTTAGAAAGTTCTGAAGTTTCAGCATGATCTTTGACTTAAACACACACACAACATTGCATCACTAAAAGCCGGTAGGCGTCTGGATGACACCATATCTGAGTGACAGTTTGACGCCTGTTTGTCTATGGAAGCACTGCCCACATTGTTTTCTCCAAATCGGCGTCTCTTTCCACACAATGGTGCCTAACATTTCACCCAGGGCTGCCACTCTAACTCCCATGCCGCTCGGCTCCTTTAGCCTCTCATTTGTTTGGTTACTGGTGGCTTCTGTGGCGAGATGACTCAGTCAATACCTTCATGATAATATTACAATGGGAAAATCACACAGAAGTGGGAGTGAGTCATGTAGAATTGATACAGGATGTGTCAGTATATCAGGTAGAACAGTAGTTGATTAAATGGTTAACCACGAATCATAAGATGCACCAAAAAAAATCTGTCAAACTCTGAAGACTTGAAATGTATCCGAAATGTATTTTACTGTTTTTATATATACTTTACAGCATGTTAATTAGATTTTCTCTGCTTTTTTTGTTGCACATAATATATTTTCAAAAATGTTTTCACCCAGTTTCTATCAGTTGACTAAAAAACAACGGTGAGAAAATTGATTAAAATACCAGTTTGTGTACTTCTAATTTGCCCAGCTGATTAATTTACCAAAAGAGAAGGGTGGAATTTACCAAAAGTATTAATTTAAGGTTATTGAGTGTAAAATGTATCAGTGTGGACAATGATAAGGCGATTTTAAAGAATCTCATTATTCTTTATTCTAAAACAAAGTCTGATGCAGTCACTTCCTGAAACTCTCAAAACTAATCCATCACATAAATCTTCTCAAAACCACATATGATTTTTACATTTTAGTTTTGCTACAGATTTAATCAGCTATAATAACAGGGAATGAAAAGTCTAACCACAATTATTAAAAAGCAATAATTGCAAATGTAATAAATGCAGTGGACAATTTTCCATAGGCTGAAGTGTTTTGTAACTATTTATATTTAATTTAGGTCAATGTGGGAATATATAAAAAATATCAAAGATTAAATTAATAACACAAAACTAATGACTTCTGTTAGCTGCACAATATTAATCTGTTGTGTCAAGCTAATTCCAGCTGCTGGAACAAACAGGAACAGATGTGAACAAATGCTGTCAAATGAACATCGTCAGTCCAGGAAAAGCTGACAGGGTTTACTGTAAACATCAATATTTAAAAATCCGAGCAAAGCTAATATTGGGATAGCTTGTTTCTGAAACAGAGGATGTATATGTATAATGTATAGGCATATTTGATTACATTTTGTACTCATATCTTGTATCCTGGATGTGGATTTTGTATCCATCAGCTTATTTAATATTGTGTGTACCTGCCTAGGGACTGCAGATAGAAATTTTAGCTTGTGGTCAAAGTGTTTTTGTTCAGGGTCCTAAGAAAGAATAAAGCTAAAAGCTAAACTTAAAACTACAATTTAATATTTTAGCTTTAATCTCTTGTAGCATTATTGTTCTGTTGGTCTTGAACTTAGGAGCATAGCTTAGCTCCAGCCTGCATTAAGTCTTCAGGTCAGGTGGCTTTTCAGCATTATTAGCATTAACCCCAGGTAGCTAGCTAAGCAAGACTACTGCCACACAATAATTTAAATAACTTTTTACAGCTTTATGTGTTTATCAGCATGACTGCCACGGTTAGCAGAAGTGGTGATGCTTTTCTTCATTAGACAGCAGTGCAGCATGCTTCTTTTATACACTGCTCAAAAAAATAAAGGGAACACTTAAACAACACAATATAACTCCAAGTAAATCAAACTTCTGTGAAATCAAACTGTCCACTTAGGAAGCAACACTGATTGACAATCAATGTCACATGCTGTTGTGCAAATGGAATAGACAACAGGTGGAAATTATTGGCAATTAGCAAGACACACTCAATAAAGGAGTGGTTCTGCAGGTGGGGACCACAGACCACTTCTCAGTACCTATGCTTTCTGGATGATGTTTTGGTCACTTTTGAATGTTGGTGGTGCTTTCACACTCGCGGTAG
>JAMQGT020007324.1:0-22468 GCA_024447675.2 Pterophyllum scalare | reverse complement strand
TGTCTGGCACCACCATGGCACAGGGCCTGCAGGAGGATGCACACATTAAACTCTGTGCTTTGTAATGACATATTATAAGGAACGTGGGTGCATCATTCTCACCTGAAGAGAGACTTGAGGTTCTCAGGTAGCTCCGTTCTCCCTGCATAGCCGGGGTTCATAGTGATGAAAATCCCAACCTGAGTGTTTTAAAACGATGTCCCTGTCAAGGAACAGGAACCTACGAGGAGGCGCACAAGGTTAACTTATTTTTTAAAATAACATTAGCATGATGTAAACTTCATGTGCTCATCTCCAATTACTCACCTTTCCTTTCTAGAGCGAATGGCATCCTGAATGGTTTTAACCTGCACTGCCACAACTGACAGAACATCCACAGGGATACGATTGAATTCATCAAAGCAGCCCCACGCTCCAGTCTGCACCAGACCCTTGTAGATATTTCCAATAGACTTTACATAAACAAAACAGAAATTCAGCATTAAAACATATCTGTTTACTGAACCCTCTAAAGGAAACTGACCAAAGGTAGTAACTCTGATGGGCTGAACGTCACACCTTGTAGTCCATCTGCTCAGAACAGTTGAAGATGTACACCATGACACCCATGGCTCTGCCCAGATCCTTAGTGGTCTCAGTCTTCCCTGTTCCAGCAGGACCTGATGGGGCTCCACTCATGTTCAGGTGGAGCGACTGTGTCAAGGTGATGTAACACCTACAGTGTGCAGTAGCATGAAGAGGAACACAAATTTTTCCATGTTTATCCTTGTGTATTGTCTGCACAGACTAAAAACTGATAAGCGTCAGTAGAGACCACAGAGAAGATTCGTGGATGTAGTAAAGGAGGACATGCAGAAGGTTGGTGTGACAGAGGAGGATGCTAGGAACAGGATGAGAAGGTGGCAGATGATCAGCTGAAGGAAGAAGGAGAAGAAGAGTTACCGGTCTGTTAGAGGAGTGATGACCAGACGTGGTGTATTTCCAAGATACTCATAAGAGTAAATGAACTCAGCATCACAGATGTTAATGTAGCAGTGGCGATGCTGCTCATTCCAGTAATGCCGAAGCTGACAAAGCCACTGGAAGGCCTGTGAGGTGGTGACCTGTGAGCACACATGGCTGTTGTCAAACTTCATCAATGAAAAATGCCACACAGCTATTTAGATGAAATAATTATTTTTCTTTAAAGGAATTAGGAATTGTACTCTTGAGTGTGCCATGCTATAATATCAGTTACTCAAATTCAAACTCAAATGATTTCAAGTTAATAAAAACGAGAATGATTTGTTCTGCACACATACAGTACGAGTAAAACTTGCCAAAATGCCAAAGTTAGCTCAATCAGACTAAAATTAGATGTCAGTCAAGGAGTGATTCAGTTGTGTGAACCTTTTTAGCAATGAGGCTGGCAACAATATCTCTGGCATGGACATCAATTGTGCATATAGTCATTATCTTTTGTCTGTCTCCGGAGCTCAGCTCTCCAAGTAGTGTACCAATCAGGAAGTTGAGTTGTGAAATCTGTGGAGGGGAAAACAGGTTCAAAGCAAACAAAAACATAAAGTCATACAGGGTATTAATCCCCTAAATATATAGATTAATCCCCTCAATCTGATATTAACACTGCCTGATTCAAGTTTCCTTACTCATCCTGCTGATCATTTGAAATCATTAAACTTTGAATCAGTGCAGATCATTCACAGGCATTACATGACCGTGTACTTTACAGATGATCAAAAGCAGTCTTGTGTTCTTGCTTGACTAAAAGATAACTGGAAATCATTTGTTCCTGTTCCTGTATGACAGCAGATCCAATCAGTGCAATGCCATGGGTTGATGGAGAGAAAGAGATTATTCAAACAGCAGCCAAGGACATGTTAACCTTTAATAGTGCTGATGAAACTGACAAGAGTGACAAAACAACTGTGAGCAGAACCCACAATGAGGCTCCACAAGCCCACCTCAGGTCAGATCATATGCACAGTATATACAGACACAGTGTATGTATAATACAGATCATTAAACAAGCCACACGTTATGGAGTCAACAACATGTCAAATCAACACAGCTTTTTTCAAAAACATCACAATATAATTAAAAACAGACTTTATGTAATATTAATGCATGACAAACAGTGACAGCCTTTTATTGCAAAGCTGCATTTTAAACTGAAACCTTAAATTGTCAGTTAATGCATCATACCTGTTTCTTATTGTAGTCTTTTAGCGCAGACTCAAATCCTTCCTCCAGTCTTTTGAACACAAGTTCCATATCGTTAGTCCACCAGATCTGTGATCCAGTGAGAGCAACTTGGGCAGGGAACTCGAGAATCCACTGCTCTCTGGGTCTGTCCTCATACATGGACACAGCTTCAAACAGGTGACCCCTGACACACTCCTTCATAGACTCCTCGAGATGAGTGAGCCATACCTCCACCTAAAGTGAAGTATTTTATTTATTTATTTATTTTACAAGTGATTCAGCTGTTTTTGTGATGTGTTATAGATAATTCACATGCACTGATAATGAATATGATCGTACCGGGCCGCGACAGAAACATTCAGTCTGGAATGGGACGTATTCCCTCTCTTTACTGTACATGCCCACAGCAACTTTAGGATTACTCAGCTGTACGTTTTTGCTGAACTCGAGATCGGACAAGTTGTCAAAAATTTTTGAGAGATGGACAGTCATCTACAAAAGACAATCAGTCACATGTGCACAGAACATGATAAATTGAGCAGAAGCAATAAAGACACAGGCTAAATACTTTTACTAAATACTAAATACATTTACCCATTCACACACATTCATACTGTGCTTTATTCTATTCTTTAAGCACTTTCTATCATGCACACACACTCACAGAAACTTCAACATACAGACTTGAGAAACCGGGAATCAAAGCACAGATGTTCCCATGAGCAGATAACCTGCTCTACATCCTGAGCCACAACGGGCCCCAAAATGAAAGGAAAGCGTACTGAATTTACCTCTCTGGGTCGACTTCCTTTAGAGAGAATGTCCAGCAAGTCAGCGGATGAAATAAAGTAGAAGCGTGGAAATGCAAGTCTTTTTGTTTCCAGGTATTCACCAAGAGCTTTTTCACACAATGCCAGTCTGTCAGAAAGAGGGAGGAGGAATAGTAAGCAGAAATCCTTCAACAGTAAAACTGAATTTTGATGAAAAACGCATGAACCTTTTTTGGAGATCCTCCAACTTTTCAAATAGATGAGGTTTGTTAGTGGCCTCAATGACATTTTTAATCTTGGTACTGCTCCACATTAGCTCCTGAAAGAACAAAAATCCCCATGTTTAGAATGGTGACAACGTAATTTGCAAATCTACACAAACTGCGTGTACATGCAGACCTGAAATTCTGCATCTATTGCTTTGAATCGGTGTGTATCTGCAGGCAGCTGTTGGCAAATGTCATCACAGCCTTTGAAGATGCTTTCGAGGTATGCCCATGTCCTTTGGACCTTCCATCCAGACCGTCAGCACAGAGTCAGCCACAGTCAGCTGTTTTTGTAGTTCCACTACCTGGTACAGGAAGTGATCTATGTGCTTGCTCTGAAACACACTTTGGAGCTGAACCTTGTGGGTAAGGAAATAGAAGAATAAGCATAGAGGATGTGCTCCAATGTAAAATTAAAAGTACACCAGATTGCAACCCAATCTATCTCAAGGAAAAGCCATATCTTGATAACTGGACACCCTTGAATGTATCGGTTCTATTTGTAAACACATTCCACCTCATCAGCATGCTAAGCCATAAAAAGGGGGGCAGGGAAACTATTTAAACAAAGACGGAGTCACAATAGTGGCAAGAATTCTAATTGCTGGCTCGTAACCCCCACCAGTGCATCTGGTGTACATGTTCAAAGACCATCACAGTGCAACAATGCCCTGTGTTCTCCAAGAGCAGCTTATAAATCTAGGGACTCAATAGGGACCTTTCTACTCTCAGCTGTGCTATTAGACACTCAGATGGGGACTGGCATGTCTGCAGTCTCCATCTCTATTCAGCACTTAGACTTATCAGAAGTTTCTCACAGACAGCTGATCTTGAGAACAAACTCTTGCTCTGTAAGATCACTTACAGTAACTTAAGACATCTACCTGATGATCCTCGAGAGTTTCAATAAGCTGATCATCACACTTAAGCAATGGCAAAGAGGTTTGGTAATGCTCTTCATATGAAAGCTCCATTGACGTCCACGTCTGACTTATTTCTGTTACAACCTGAAACAAAAACAATGGATTGTATTTTGATGACAAGTTTGACAGCAAATATAAGTTTACCAATGAACTCATTTCACAAAAAAATGGCTGGAGGTATAGTTGCATTTCAGCATTTTCATTTTATTAGGATAAATTTTCCTAGCTAGTAAATTCAAAAATACTACAGCAGAAGATGTCAACATGTTTGTATTTATGGCTGAAGAACAACCTTCTCTATGGTCAACTCTTTGACTGCCTTATCCACTATGTCAGACTTCATCTTCAAACAAATGGAGCTGCAAAGCCAAGAGGTCATCCAAGGTGGTGCTATCTGTCACAGTGAAGTCGATCTATTTAAAAAAACAGTCATGATAAAGTGTAAAATTTTTAGTAAGCAAGACAAAATATATAGTAAGATCTTCTACAGCAAGATCTCTGCTTTATGGATTTATGCACCTGTGTTATTCTAATTAGCTGCACCCAGTGACGCTCTCGTATTGCCAGGTCCTGCAGTCGACTCACGGCCTGCAGTGACGTCAACAAGTTCTTTACATAAAGGTCTAATCCAGAATACACATCCCATGCGCGAGCTTCTTTGTCGAGCTTCCGTATGTCCTACACAAACAGAAGGTAGGTAAACATAATTAGTTATTAGGGGCATCTGTTACAAACAGCAATGGTGCATGACAGCAAGACAGCAGGAGAGATGAGCTGGTGTGATGTAGCACTGTTGGTGACCTCACCTTGGCAAGCCTCCTCAATTCTGCATCCATCTGGTCCACATTTATCTGCCTCCATTTGGTCATTGTCCAGTTTTCCACACTGCTCTGCGTATATAAAGACACATGGAGAGGGGTCAGTGGGCTAAGGGTATTTAATGGGGACATTTAGAGGCTACAGGGTCTTTAAAGTCTCCAAGAGGACCGACAGACAGGTCAAGTCATTTAGTTCCTGGGGTATCGTGGTAGGGTGATGAGACGAGACAGCTGGTTTTATTTTTCATTTGCACATGAAAAATGACATTTAAGTATAGATTACAGATTGAGCTACATACTTGCACATATACAACAATGTCCCATAGTTCTTTGAGAACCGTAATCTCTCGTCTGCAGAGCTTGATATCTCTGTAGTCAGGAATAGTGACATCAAATAGGTTTGCAGCCTCTTGCAGCTCTGCTACTTCTCTCTCCACATCCCGGATTGCTTTTTCTGACTACAAAAAAAAGACAGTTCTCACCCGAAAATGTGAAAAAGAATGCTGTCTTAATCCTGTAGTTCAGTAATGGCTAAACACCTACTTCCTCCAGACTAATGTAGGGATTCACTGCATTGTAACTGAAGGGTGCCATTGCTCTGAACATCTCTCTGAATTGTGTTTGTTTCACCTGAAAAATATGAGATACCCAGTTCATGTTAATTAATGCACGTTACAATAGTTTCCACACTGTGCATTGTTATTTTTCTCATATCGTCACCTCAAAATCCATGCACTGTCTTCGTAAAACCATCACTTCTGCGTTCTTCATGGGTGCCACCTCGTGCCTCACTTTTAAGGCCAGTTTTTTAGCCCCACTCCATTTCTCTGGAAGTTCCTATACAGAGAATTGTAGATCAAGGTGCACGTACCGTATATTCTGATTTTTTTATGCATAAATTGCTGTTTATTATTATATTGCTGTACTTGACTCTTTCCCTACCTCCATTTGCCAGTAGATCTGGTCTGGTATGGTCACACCATATTGTTCCAGGAGGATTACTGTTTCTCTAAGAGGCTCGAACATCTTGTCAGTGGTGTTCTTTCTGTCCTTTACAGCTAACAGGAGACTCATCACTTCCACAAAGCCATGGTGGTCTTCTGTAGTCATAGGTTGGTTTAGCCCTTCAACAGTAGCTTGGATGAACTTCTGTAGCTCATCAAGACTGAGTGGGAAAGCTTACAGTGAGAATGAGAGATCCTACAGTTTGGTCAGAACAGAAAACCCATGCAGAAACAAATTTTACCTGTTAGTGACATTTGTCAAGAGATGCTCTTTGAAGAGCCAGCTCCACTTTTTTACTGCATTAAGAAGGCTGACTTTAAAGAGCTTGATATCCACCCGAAACCACCCATCAAAAACTCTGAAGTCTTCAAGCTGGGAAATTTCAGCATGCAGATCTTCATAATAATCGATCTGTAAAATTAAAACCACAACAGGCATTGCAATAAATAAAAAAAAACTGCCATGCATTGGAAAAATATAACTCAAAGAGTTTAAAAACATTACCTGTTCTTTGAAGTTATTGATTGTGGGAGGATTTTCAGGGAGCGCATCTTCTCCACAAGCTTCCATCTCCTCTGATGCAAGCGCACGTCCATACAGGAGAAACTGCCTGAGAAATCCAGCCCTGTCATCTTGCCACAGATGAGTATAACAATCAAACTTTGTCTGGTAATTTATTGCTTTCTTCTGGACGTTCTCCACTCGATCCATTATTTCCTGTCTCAGGTCCAGCAAGTCTAGCATGTCATCCATAACTTCCTGTAAGAGTTATATTACATCACATAAAACATCAGGGGTATGTACTATTTGTAGAAGAATACACTACAATGAGTTTGGCAAGTTTTGTACAGCAAGAAAATATATGTTTTCATTCTTGGAGGGAGGGTGACTTGGTGTAACAATTTTAAATTTAGCGATGTGGAATACTGAAGTTAAACTGAAACTGATAATATCCTGGAGGTAAGAGAACTTAACTTATAACACAATAAGGACTCCAAGACTATTTTCTTTTATGGACAGCATCTATTTTTCCTTTACAAGACAGGAAAGCTATACTCTTTGCTCTAGTAAAGGCATATTTAAGGTCTAAAGTGAAAGTCTGGGACACTGGGAAGTTTTTAACAGATATGAAAGAACACAAATAAATTATATTCAGGTTACATTCAGGAATGGCAAAAAAGAGATCTCCTAGTTATTTCAGCATATAAGAAGCCTATGTTAAAATTCAGATTTAAGTGTACCTGATAGCTCTCCGTGCTAATATGAGCTGCCACTCTCCTGATATTCACTGAATTCTTGAATATATCTGCAACCAGCCCCTCTACCAGTTCGTAGAGACTATCTCCTGCATCTTGCTTCATTGAGGGACAGAAGGTAATCTTTGAGCCGTTCAGGATCAACTTAGCCTCAAAGAGAGGAGTCTTGTTCAGGCCTGGCTCCATGTTTTCCAAAAAGAAATGAAGCGAGTGACTGATGTAGCCGAACAGCCCCTCAACCACCATCTCATCCAAGTATTCCAGGTAGCACTGCCACTTTTCTGAATCCGGATCAGCGTGGAAAAGAACCATGATCTCCTGATTAAATGTAGAATAATAGAATAATATTTAGCTTCTGCTTGTAAAAAATTTATTTCATATGATATTCAGGGTACTGCATGAGGTCAGATTAAGTCTTGAGGGGTTTTTACCAATTCCACAGCAACTAGACAACTTTTTGTTTTAATAGCTTCCCAAGAAGAACTCTGGACCATGTACTATAAAAATTCATATTCAAGTCATCTTATCATAAGGAAACTAATATAATGTTTAATTGAGCTATACACAAATTCAGGATCTAAATAAAATTAACAAAAAGTAACAAAACAATGCTTCAAATTGTCATTGGACAGAAACTTCAATGTGTTTTAATCTGATCAAGATGAATGCTCTTTTGGAACCGTATCAACAGAAACCTACATGTGCTTACTTAGGTATTCACAGAAAATCTATAATGCATCAGTGACTCTTCATAGATCCAGCCACACACACCTGCACCCGCTCATGTATAAATTCTCCATCCTTCTTCATGGAACTGTACTTCTTCCTGAAAGAGTCTCCTCTGTCCTCCAGTTGTATGAGTGAACCTCTCTTGTTGTCCTTTCTGCAAAACATGGCCTGTTTGCTCCATCTCTTCATCACAGACTGAATGTCATCACAGTTCGCCCTCGCTCTATTAACTCGACAGACAAGGTCTTGTACAAGGTGCTTGGTGTTGCTGATGAAGCTCCAGCAGTCCTTGTCTTGCCATGTCAAGCTGGTCTCACCCCTCAACAGCTGCAGGTCTACTGACTCCAGCTCAGCTCTGATGAGAGGAAGTTCCACCTCCAACACTGTCTGCTTGAGCTTGTTGTACCACTGTACTAACAGCTGCAAACTGTTCATATACTGAAAAATACATGTAAAAAATATATACATTTAGGGTATGTAAAGAAAAATAAATTGCTGGTTAACTTAGATAGGTGGCCATGTGTGTAAGTGAACCCCTATTGTAACATGCATTTTCATACCTTTGTGAACAAGTCACGCTTCTCAAAAACAGTCAGGGCAGCTGCGGGTATGTTGATCTCACTGCTGAGAGTCTGAAAATACTTCATATCCTTTAAGGCCTCAGTCAGCTGAGAAGTGAAGGACAATACTGATTAATTTAACAACAAAGTCACAGTGGGGGTGGCAGTATAAGGCCAAAGGCCTCAGTGAATAAGTGGCATTTCAACTGTTTTCTGAAAATGTCAGAGATGGGACATTGCAGATCTCAGAGGGGCAGCCGCTCTGAAAGCTCTGTCCCTGAAAGACTGCAGTCTGGTGTGAGGGATGGAGAATAAGCCTTGATCTGTGGAATGCAGAATTTGGGATGGGGTCTAGGGGAGGAGATAATCAGGTAAATACAGGGGAGCAAGAGCATGTAGGGATTTATACAGTAGGTCTGAAGAAGGATTTTACAGTAGTAGCCGGTGGTGGTGCAAAAGGGTGGGGGTAGAGTGTTGCCAGGACTTGGTGCGCGTAAGAACTCTGGCAGGATGTTCAGGGCTTTAACATGCAGAACCAACAGGACAGCATTACAATTGCCCAAACAGGAGGAAATGAAGGCATGAGTGAGGGTTTCAGCTGCAGCGGTTGAGAGTGCTGGCCAGAGTCTGGAGATGTTCTTTAGGTGGTAGAAGTTTTAGAGATGGATTTAACATGCAATGAGAATGACAGGGTGGAGTCCAAGATTACATCCATGTTGGGGACCACTGGAGCTGGTGAGATGGAGTATCCATCCACGGTTAAGATCAACCAGTAATGACTTGGGAGCCATAACCAAATGTTCAGTTTTATTGTTGTTTAGTTTGAGAATATTAGTTAATATACAATCTTTAGTGTCTTCCAACCAGTTGACAAGGGACAAAAAAGGGATGTGACTGGAGGATTTTGTGCTGAGATACAGTAGTGTATCATCAGTATAGCAGTGGAAACTCAGCCGATGGTGGCAAATGATCTGTCCAAGAGGAAGCATGTAAATGATGAAAAGAAGAGGTCTCAGAACAGATCCTTGAGGGACTCCTGGGTTGACTTGAACAGAGGGAGAACATGAGTCTCTCCAGGTGACAGGTGTGTCCTGCCAGCAAGGAAAGAATCAAACTAGGAAAGGGCTACACCAGTGAGGCCAGCATAGTTGGATAGGCAGTCGAGGAGGATGGAATGGGAGACTACGTCAAAATCTGATGAAAGGTCCAAGAGAATGAGAATGCTGATGTGGCCAGAGTCTGCAGCGATGAGGAGGTCATTTGTGATTTTGATGAGAGCAGTCTTAGTGTTGTGATGTACTCTGAAGCCAGATTAAAAGGATTCAGAAAGCTCATGGAGAGGTATGTTGCTGTAGTTGGATAGCAGCCACTCTTTCCACATTTCACTGGTGAATGGAAGGTTTGATGACTAGCTCAATAACTTCAAGACTGTCCAGTGGAAAGAAGGATGAGAGGCAGTGCTGAGACAGGAATGGAAGAGGAATGAAAACATCATGAGGATGGGATAGGAATGGGAGGGAGTTTGCATATGTCAGTAGCTGTTGGTGGACTGAGTCCATTTTGGCCTGGAAGAAGTTTAGGAACTTGGAACAACAAACGGGGCCATCAGAGTGTTGGGGGACCTCAAGGAGATGAAGTAACCGGTTTATGGCAGAAAAGAGCATTCTATGGAGGTTTTTCTGGTCGCCAAAGAGGGTAAATAATGCATTCAATTCAATTCAATTCAATTTTATTTATATAGTGCCAAATCACAACAAACAGTCGCCTCAAGGCGCTTTGCATTGTGGGTAAAGACCCTACAATAACACAGAGAAAACCCAACCGTCAAAACAACCCCCTATGAGCAAGCACTTGGCAACGGTGGGAAGGAAAAACTCCCTTTTAACAGGAAGAAACCTCCAGCAGAACCAGGCTCAGGGAGGGGCAGTCATCTGCTGCGACTGGTTGGGGCTGAGTGGAGAGAGACAGGACAAAAGACATGCTGTGGAAGAGAGGCAGAGATTAATAATAATAATGATTAAATACAGAGTGAAGCATAAACAACTAAATAAGGTATATGAGAAGAAACAGTGCATTATGGGACCCCCTCAGCAGTCTAGGCCTATAGCAGCATAACTAAGGGGTGGTTCAGGGTCATCTGATTCAGCCCTAACTATAAGCTTAATCAAAAAGGAAAGTTTTAAGCCTAATCTTGAAAATAGAGAGGGTGTCTGTCTCCTGAATCCAAGCTGGGAGCTGGTTCCATTCTACTTTTAAATACCCTAGGAATCACAAGTAAGCCAGCAGTCTGAGAACAAAGTGCTCTATTGGGGTGATACGGTACTATGAGGTCTTTGAGATAAGATGGAGCCTGATTATTCAAGACCTTGTATGTTAGGAGAAGGATTTTAAATTCTACTCTAGATTTAACAGGGAGCCAATGAAGAGAAGCCAATATGGGAGAAATATGCTCTCTCTTTCTAGTCCCTGTCAGTACTCTAGCTGCAGCATTTTGGATCAGCTGCAGGCTTTTCAGGGAGCTTTTGGGACAGCCTGATAATAATGAATTAAAGTAGTCCAGCCTAACAGTGACAAAAATTCTACAGCCAAGGGCAGTTGTAAGAGCCAATATGGATACTGAAGCTCCCAAGGAGGCATGTGAAGGGAGCCAATGGACATACAAAGATAACTGCATAGGCCCAGCCAATGTAAAAACAGCATTTTCAAAAGAGGTGAGATGAGGTACTGGCAGCTCTTTGACTGCAATATCAATGTATAACAGCAAGCCCACCACCACACTGAGAAGAGCGAGGCTTCTGTATATACCGACTGCCTGATGGAGTAACCTGGTTGAGTGTAAGATAGTCCTGTTGATTTTGCCATGTCTCAGTTAAGCACATAAAATCAATGTTAATATCAGTGATGATGTCATGCATAATGTAATGCTTTGTTATTGAGAGAGCAGGTATTCAAAAGCATAAACACTGTTGAGCTGTGAGTAGGTGGTGGGGGCAGGTGATGACATCGGCGCCTACCACAGAAAACTTTGTCTCTATTTACAGAAAAAACCTGAAGAATAAAATCTGCAAATCTGTGCTTCTTCCTCTACTACAATTTTATAGTTATTACAAACTATGAAACTGCAGTATGATGTGAAGCTTGAGGCAATGAGAACTTGATTCTTGGATCATTGGACTGCATTCTTTGAGATACCCACTTACTAATATATGTTAAGTTTTTAGGGATTTTGAGGGCATCTTGGCAGTGGGACACCACATGTTCTCACTCAACGTGTAAGCTGGGTAACTTTGAGCATTGGAATGTGTACACTTTCATATTTCCACAATAAGAATTACCTTTGGATTGAAGTTGACTGAAATCAGGTTGGAAGAGGGATTTCTGGAGATAAGTGGCTGGTTCAGGTTAATCAGGCAGGTCTGTTCTAGGCCACAACACCAGTCAGAGTAAATGTCCTCCTCATAGTGGTCTAGTAGATTCAACATCTCCATGTACATGCTGTACTCAGTCACCATCTCTACACCTTCTGCAGATCTGGAAACATAAAAAAAAAAGCTCTTGTGCTTGTTCAAAGTAATCAGTGCAACTTATGAAAAGAACACAGTCAAATTTTAATTTTTTTATTGACCTGCCAAACAGTAATCTCAATTTTTCCCATGGTGTTTGAATGCGCTCTCTGAGCATTTTTGCCCACTTGAAAGCTCCGGACGTGTGTGCCATGTTCTTCATCAGACTGCTCTCCATCTGTAAACAAAGTGAGAACGGAGAAAACAAATTAAAAGTATCTACTGTGCAATGAATGCATGGTGGTATTATGCAGTTTTAGCTTGGAGTACCTGATTGAGCTGTGATTTAAGCAGATGTTTACAAGTCTCCAGCTCTTCTCTGAAATGTTGCTGTAGCAGAAGGAAGTTGGGACTGAATATCTGTCTAATCTCTCTTCTCTCCAGGAATGGTCCAGCAATAGTTAGCATCTAAGGGCCAAAGCACTTTGAGTCACTGTTGTTTACCATTTGCTTCATTAATAATGCAATTAACATCATACTAATACACTGTTTTACTTACCTTCATGGCTGATTCTAGGCCTGAGCAATCCTTGAAAACCGAACATAGAAAGTGGGCAAGGCGGCTTTCAATGTCCACAGTGCATATCTTGAAATTCTTATACTCATTTTCAAAAGCCTTATGAGAGAAACAGCAGTTCAACAGTATTTAATCACGGACACTAATGTAGATTTATGTATTATGACTCTATGAATCTGCATCATCTAAGCAGTAGTTTTCCCATCCTAATCATCACTATAAATACCAAAAAAAATTATTCATATAGTTTCACCTGAGAGTTCAAGTCAAGTGGGCAGCTTTTAGTGTGTGTCAGGACTTGGCAGAGGTCACTGAACTCTTTGTGCATCTTAGCAGCATGCTCACTGTAGAGCTTCCCTTTAGTTCCACCAAATTCCAACTTCCCTATCCTTTGAAAATCCAGCATGATTTCAAAGAATTCCTGCCGAAAAAAAAGAAAAGAAGATTGTATCAGTTAACAAAGCCACACAGACACTACAACACCAGTGTGACACCTGAGTAATAAAGCAAAAGTCTTATCTCACCTCAAGCTGCTGCATACGATTAAAGAACCGGTTGAAACGTGAAAAAATCACGGCAGATGGCAAATCCCAGGGTGTATGTTTCACTTGGCTGGTGAGCCTCTCCCTCTGGGTCTGGTAACTGTCTTTGAAGCATCTAAAAACTTTTATGACTCTCTTTACCATTTGTAGACTTTCCTCTGGATCCTCTCTGAGTAGCAGATCTCCAGATAGGTATGTAGAAGCCTACAGGGAACAAGTTCTTAAATGTTTGAATTTGTTAATGCCAGCAGCTAATAGAGTAACACTAATTGTCACTAGTAGTTTGTTCTTTCTCTGTGTGACTCTATGTAAATCCATAACTACAGGCATTTCAAATGAGAACCCTTACCTGCTCAATGAGCAGATTGCAGATTTCCTGCAGTAGTACCACAGTGCGTACTGGTCTTTGGTAAGACTGGCAGTTGGTCCAAACAAGGTAAAGTGTGTGAAAAAGTGCTGGGATGTATTTTTCCATGAGTGGAAACTCTGTCTTTTCCAAATGAGACAGCTGTGCATGTACTGGCTGTAGATGGAGGTCAATGTCTTCAGCTTCTCGAAGTGCTTTATTTTTTGAGGAACAAAAGAAAATGTGTGTGTGTATATATATACATATATATATATACATATACATATACATATATATATATATATATATATATATATATATATATATATATATATATATATATATATATATATATATATATATATATATGAAACATTGACAAGATAGAAATCACTGTGTGTCACCTTTAAAAAAGTGGCCAGGTAATCTTACCATCACACACTTTTCCAATTAGGGCATTGATTGTTGGATGATAGCTGCTATCCATTGTCTCTAACAACGCAACCATCCTTTGAACAATGGGACTCTGAAGCTACAAAAAGCTACAACTTTAGCAAAGAGTGATGTAGAAGGAAATGAAAACAAATTAAAACATGTTTCAGTGAATGTCAAGAGGGGTAGGAAGTACACCTGATGATAAATGCTCTCTATGTTGTTCTTCCTGGATGCCCAAAACTTCAGCTCTGCACTGGGTCCTGGGTTGCAGCCCGTCATTAGTATGTCCGATGAATCCCCCTTTAAAATTTTCTGGATCAGATTTGTCCAGTTGATGACCTGGGTCTCTACAGCATGGGCTACTGCCCTGTCATAGTTTGCATGCCTGGAGAAAAGAGAAAATAAAAACTGAACGCTTTACTCAAAATATACAGTACCAAAAATCATGTTGCATGCGTGTGTGTTTTCTTACTTTTCAAAGGAGCTGGGTGATTTTTCCATCCAGTCAGCTGCTATTGGAATAGGGAGGACAGTTTTCCCCACAACTTGTCCCTGCACAACTGATGTCTGACTGCACATGAATTCCACATGTCGAAGGATGTCTTCTGATATCAGATTTGGCCACGTCTGATGGTTTTTGTTGCTGGACAGCAGCGAAACACATATCTTGGGATGACAAAAACATAATGAAGTCACACAGAACCCATAAAGGCAGATTAAAAATCTGGAAAAAGAAAAAGCCTTCCTGTTTCAATCACCTGTTTGACTGCGCATGACAGCTGCAGAAGGGGTGATGGAGCCAAAAGGCCAAAGAGCAACAGTTCGCTGCAGTTTCCAGTGGTGAGAGGAACAGCTCTCTTCTTGAGAATATAGATTTGTTCATTTTTAGCATCTGATGGGACCTGCGTTTGAAACAATGTGAGATTTTACTGGACTTTTAAATGAAACTCATGCTAAATCTATTCATTTGATTTTAAGGAGGACCCTAACCTTAGCTAGATGATGAGTCCAGTTTAAATGTTCTAAGCCAGCATTATAGTGAGTGCGCTTTGTAGAACATTTTCAAAGCAGACATTTTATTTGTCTAGCAGGAAAATTGGAGGGGAAATCAGTCACTTTAATGATGAAGTGCCCCAGTAAGAATGAGTCAACATTTAGAAAAAAGAAGAGTTACCCCCAAGTGAAAATTGCAATCATTTTATCTGCGTGTTTCCTGCTATGACACGGCAAAATGTCTGCTGTAAAAACACACAGGAGACTCTAGATTATCTGCAGCAGACATACCTCATTAGAAGCGACCAGGCAACCCTTTTTAGATGAAGAGAAAAATATAAGAGACTCCTTTTCAAAGAAGTTCTTCAGAGAGGTTTGAAACTCTTCACTCACAGCATTTCTTTCCCATGTCTGGCGGCGCAGCCGCAGTAGCCCGCAAATTTTTCCCTCGACAAACTTTACTCTGTCGTCCTCAAGAAAAGAAGAACCATTTTTGTCGTCGTACATGACTACGCTGCCAAGATGGCATGCTTTAGCTCCGCACCGCGTTCGAAAAACCGGAAACTTCTAAGTTTTCCATTAAATTCGTGCAGGGATAATGTAAAGCTGCTTTATGTGCTTTTCTAGAACTGAACCGAACTGCTCAGCTGGGCGGCTCAGCGTTCCGTTACTTAGTAACCACCACCGCCTTCAATCACTGCCGGATATGTAGCTGTCAGCTGATCCTGTTTTACCTTATTTAAAGCTAGAAAAAGCATTTCCAGAAGAAAATGCACTGTGAATGCTGAAAGCTGACAGATTGGAGCTGACATGCCAGGAATCGCTTCAAAGAGCTGAAACTTGATTTGCTGAACGAGCTTTACCAGCTGAAAAAGACAAAAAAAAAAGGATTTGAAATATAAAACAGCTGAAATTGTCAACAGAGTAGCTAAATTGAATGTGATTTCTCTGAAAGTGAAGAAGTGAAATGAATGCAGAAGGAGGGAAATAGAGCAGGACCAAGTTGAGTCTGAATCCTCAGTTTAACCAACTAACAACTGAAAACAGCTGCCCAAAGCTGCCAGGTGAACCGCAGAAGTGCTGAAACCTGTGTGTGTGTGTGTGTGTGTGAATGTGTTACTGACTTATATGTCTCCCTGTGTGAGTTAAATGACCATCAACTAAGACCAACTAGTGGGGGGGGGATCGATCCAAATATTGATAATATCGATACCAATGTTGGTATTGATATTGATCAATACCAGTGTAATGAGATCACTACTGCAGCTTCAGTTTCTCTCGCATCTTTTCTCTTCATCAAAGATGCGAGACTAAGTGCTGCTTCTGTCACAGCACAGAGCAGGCGCACTTTGCTCCCCCCTCCCCACAGTGTTTTGACATTATACGTCACGTGACACGTAACATATTTTAATTGGGAAAAAAGGAATTTGCTTTAAATGTTTTATAACATTGTGGAGTGATAATTTTGTACAGCTTCTTTATTTAAGAAAAACAAATCCAGAAAAATTAGTGAATGAAGGGATATTTTTTATTACATTTTTTGTATTATAATTTCTGAACACTACCTGAAAAAAAAAAGTTTTAATTTGTGAAAAAAAATCCAGACATCACAATGTATGGGGAAAATTATTTTGTTACTGTTCTATTGTTTCAGAACAAAAACTTTTATTTTGATAAAGTATTTTCTATTTACCTATAAACTTTGCCCAATTCTATCCTGGGTTTTAACTAATTAATGATCCAAATGAAAAAAATCACAAAACACTTAAACATCATGAAAGTCTTTTATAATTATTAAAAAGTATCTGTATCAGTATCGGTGATACTGGCCCTGTATTTACTTGGTATCTATCGATACCAAATCTTGCAGCATTGCACACCACTAAGACCAACAGCCCAGCATTGAACCACTGCATGCTGAAGACAAATCCACCAATCAGTTTAAAGTATAATCAGCCAAGCAGAATGCTCCGACACATTTAAATCTGCCAAACTGAAAACAGCTGCCAGGTGCACTGCCTAACTGTTGAAATGCAGGCACTCTGGGCCAAATATCTGTTAAATTTGCCTCATCGCACCCTTCAAATAACTGCTTCAAAATCAAAAACCGTAGCTCCTATCAAAATGATTTTTGAACTTTGAGTGTCACAAGCACCTTCTCTAAACAGCGGTATATTTTTTATTTTCCTGGGTTCAAAAAGTGGGAGCAGTTTAAAAAAGGTCTCTTTTTGGGTTTTGAGAAAATCTCCTCCCTAAAATTACTATGTCAATCCTTTAATTAAACTTATTTCAGATTTTTTTGTTTTTCTTCTAATCAGTGTAGCTTACCCCACTGCCCACCCTCCTGGTTGCCTATAGCCCTGGTTAGGAATTAAGCTCTAAGGCATTAAGAACCAATAAAAGCATTTGTATGTCTGCCATGACCTTTATATACACACTGTGGCAGCGTTACACTATATAGGAATGTACAGTAATTCAAACATGGCTTGGCTTAAATCTGAAGGACCTGAAAAGACAACGTGCATTCAGTACTTGACAGGGGAACAGGTTCCAACCATTTAAATTCATACACCACTTTGTTAGGTACACCTGTTCAACTGTTTATTAACGTGATTATCAAATCAGCCTATCACATAGCGTCAACTCAGTGCATCTAAGTATGGTCAAAACAACCTGCTGAAGTTAAATCTGAGCCTCAGAATAGGGAAAAGAAGTGATTTAAGTTACTTTGAACATGACATGGTGGATCTACTGGGATTTTACATCACAACCATCTCTGCGGTTTGCAGAGAGCGGTCTGAGAAATCCAGTAAGCGGCAGTTCTCTGGGTGAAATGCCTTGATGATGCCAGAGGTCAGATGAGAATGGCTGGACGAGCGGATAGGGAGGCAACAGTAATAGGCTCGACACACGGCAGCGACAAACGACAGCGACAAATAGGCCGCATCGCCACCGAGGTGAAACCGAACACACGGGACGCGATAGCGACGGCAGCTTTGCGAATTGCGAAACTCCTACAACCACTTGTTACACCCTTGCATGCATTAGAGCATCTCTGAACACCAAGTTTTAAAAAGTGCAAATACTTTGTTACTCTACTTAAGTAGAGTTTTCCGTTATCTGTACTTTACTTGAGTATTTATTTTTCTGACAGCCTTTTGCTTTTACTAGCTAGCATAAAGGGAGTAACGTGTTTCGGCAGGTAATTTCAAATGCAGCATCGCTAACTGCTCAACAGATATCAGTAAACACACAAACTGTGTGCATTTTGTTACGCAGTATGTCTGATAGCTAAAGAGCCAGCTGCTGTATTACCGAGAATGAGAGATAGCTTCACCCAGAGAAGGAGAAAGATGTAAGAAAGACAACAGGAGAGGAAGAAGAGAGGTTAAAGGTAAGGACTGCAAAACAAACTGAGGTATACTAACTTTGTGTTATTCAAAGATTGTATGAAAATACTCTGCAGTTTGGTGCAGATAAACAGGTTAGTGTGCTGTACTGTACATACAGTAAAGCTTGGTGTTGTACTGGTGTACTTGTGAAATACTGGGTTACATCTTGTTGAATTCAGTTCATCCACCAAGAGCAGTAAACCTTACTCGTTTTAATGTTTGGGTGTGGAGGCAGAGTCACGCTCTACAATCTAGGCAACAGAAAATAGAGCTGCTTCTAAATTCCCTTTCGAAGCCTGTGTCCTACATAACAAATTCAAGCTGAGTACGTTCATTAGAATTACAGTTTAGATTGGAATAATGTTTGTATTCTCATGTAATATTATTTTGCTATTGTATTAATATAGCAGGTTGAGTTAGCTTTGCACAGAAATAGTTGGAAGAAACGTCCTCCAAAGAGCTACTTTTACTTTCTCACTTTGAGTACATTTCAGAGTACTTTTTCACTTTTTCTTGAGTAAAGAAGTTGACTCAGTACTTCAACTTTTACCAGAGTATTTTTAACACAGTTATTTGTCCTTCTACTTAAGTAAAGAATGTCTGTATTTTTGCCACCTCTGCCAAATGCACGGTAAGTCAAACTTTGAAGCAGCTGAGCCTCAGCAGCAGAACACCACACCAGTGTCACTTCTGTCAGCTAAGAACAGGAACAATTCACAGGGGCTCATCAAAATTGGACAACAGAAGATTGAATAAACCATTGCCTGGTCTGATGAGTCTTGTTTTCTGCTGCAACACTTGGATGGTAGAATCAAAATTTAACATAAATAACATGAAAGCATAGATCCATCCTCAACTGTCTCAACAGTTCATACTAGTTGTGGTGATGTAATGTTGTGGAGGATGTTTTCCTGGCATACTTTAGTCCCTTTAATACCAACTGATCATTGTTTAAGTGTCACAGCCTCCTTGCGTGTTGTTGTTGACCATGCCCATCCCTTTATGACCATAGTGTACTCATTTTCTGATGGCTGCTTCTACCAGGATAACAGGGCATATTACAAAGTTCAACTCATCTCAAACTGGTTTCTTGAACAGGACAATGAGTTCACTGTACTCAAATGGCCTCCACAGTCACCAGATCTCAGTCCGGTAGAGCACCTCAGGGATTCTCATCATGGACGTGCAGTTGAGAATTCTGCAGCAACTGTGTGATGCTTTCATGTCAATATGGACCAAAATCTCAGTAATATTTCCAGAACCTTGTTGAATCTGTGCCATGAAGAATTAAGACAGTTCTGACGGCAAAAAGGGGTCCAACCCACTACTCATAAGGTGTGCCTAACAAAGTGGCCAGTGAGTGCTTATGTTTCATCCACAGACCAAATTCAGAGCAGCTCAGTGGTCTGTCTGCTTTAAAACAACTTTAAATAAACTGCAAATTGTAATTTTGGGGGTGCCTGGGAATTTCAATTTGCTGTCTGGTATCCAGATACATTTGTGAATACTTGGTTTCATATTTTTAAAGATTTAAACATCAGAGATTGGAGATACAGCATTGACAGTTGATATAATTTCTAGAAGTGTCCTTCATTCTGTGGAGTGACATTTTTTTTCATACTTTTTTTCACAATGAGAGAAGGTTCCTTCAGAAAAGGAAGAAGAGAGAGAGACAAACTCCTCAGATTTGCAGGTGGCACTACCATTTTGGACCTCATCACTAACAATGACAAGACCACCTACGGGAGGGGGATTGCCTGTTGCCATGGTGATAATAACAAGTTGGAAAGCAATGCATTCAAGCAGTTAAGATGGAGATGGCTTCTGATGTAATCCACACACTCATTTTACCCTGTAATCCAGCACAGATGTTAACATGGTTGAGAACATGAGTCATTTAGTTTGCTAAGGACCAGAGACCTTATTAGCCTAAAGCAGGGCAGGATCATAAAACTATCATCATAATCATCACAGTTAGAGGGAGAGAAAGGTGAACATCTCAGACCCTTTTCCAAGCACAACTGTAGTATAAATGAATCCTTCTACTCCAACAGCCTAGTGTAGCTTCACTGTAAACATAAAAACAGATAAGAATCTTTTTCATTTTACTTTCCGTTAACTGCCTCTGATCCAGGAGCTGCTCAGGACAGACTACACCACTTTTAGCCTCTCAAGCAACCAAAAAATTGTTTCTGATAGGAAACAGTGATGCTCAAATCTTGCACTGTACCTGCCACCGCAATAATTTTCATGCCAAGGTTTGTTACAGTGGTGCGCTAGCCTTTCTACTGTCTCTATTCAGTGTCTGTAGTGGAGTCTGCTACCACAAAGTCTGTGCTGCAAACTGCCTCCTTTGCACATATATAATCTGTTTTCTTTAATTAGGCTGTTACTGCGCATTAAATCATTTAAATTCTGAATGTTGAAACTTTGCATTTATAAAAGTCTGACATCTACATGTGCATTTCGTCTTCTGTCATGTAAAGTAGGACAGGGAATATTTGTAATGTGAAGCATCTTATCAATGACTGACAGTGACCAGAGTTTTGTTGATGATGCTATATTGATTCCCAAGATGAATCACAAAATGCCACTCCATCATGACGCTGTAGTCAATCTGGGAAGTAGTAGTGACAAAACAAATGTTGTGTCTGAGTCTAAAATCAGTTCTAATAGCTGTCTCTGTATACTGAAACACAACTTACATTACAACTTTCCTCCATACTTACATACATACTTACATATATTTTTTTCTTCTAATTTGGGGGTCACAAGGGAACTAAAGCCTATCTCATCCTATCCCAAAGTTCGGAATTCTAAAAAAAAAAGATGTTTTTGTGCCTTTCCTTATCCCTAAATTGTCTGTTATGTATAGACACAATATCGGTTCAGCCTTTGAGTTAGGTGCCTTTTTTCTCCTTGAATGATTTATAGGACTGGACTGAAAATGAGTGAAAAAGCAGCCAACACCCAAAGAAAAACTTTGAAAGACCTCCAGTAAGCCCAGAGAACTATTACTCAAGATCGCTTTGAAAATTACAAGAAAGCCTGGCTCCTTTGAAGAAAAATATTTTTTTTAAATGAAGGATGGCTCAAGACCTTTGCACAATACTGTATTTATGAAGGTCACCTCTACAATTTTATTTTCACAATTTCAACATTTAACTCCAAACAAGCCCTGAGAAGTAAGAAAAATATAGCTAACAATTCACTTACTATTTCCAGTCTGAACTGTGAGTTGTTCCTCAAGTCTAGTCAGATTGTGTTTGTTTCATATTTTATAAGCAATAAAGTTAGAGATCCTGGTAATTTCAGGGTTCACAAACAGCTTCTTGCAATTGTAAATAACAGTGCATTACGACCCTGAATTGGATAAGCAGATTGATGGATCGATGGATGGATATTTTAATTTCATTCATACCTACATTAGTTATTATATGAATGAATCTCCCATTAAATTACAGAAAGGCACAAATGAACTCTGATGAAAAGTAAATTTGTATGTGTCTCCAAAAATGTGCACATAGACTGCACAAAGTGCAGCAATTTAGTTTCCAAAAATGCATCTTTCTTTGTGTAGAAGTTCCAGCTGGTAAATAAAAGCTTAGTCTGCCATAAGAAACATTCATAAAGGGTTCTTAAGATTGAAAGTATTGCTTGCCTTTTGAGCAATTGCAGATGTTAATATGATTTCATAATTTTATTTGAGATACTTATGTGCTTAAATTATGCTGGAAGATACATAAGGCAAACCGGAATTCTAAAACTTGATGCTGAGTGCAACAAAGCTGACCCCAATTCAGATAGTCCACACAACAAGGTCGCCCTCTACAGGACCCGGTTAATCTTGAGGTACTACCACTATAGGACAGATCATTGACTGTGACAGCTATCCACAGTACTACAGCCAGAAGTCTTTTTTACATAAAGCATTATACCATAGATTTAAAGGGGCTTCGTAACATGAACATCTGACACATGAACATCTGACACATGAACATCTGATAAGCTGACACAGAAAGCAGGATCTGTTTTGTCCTCTTATATTTTACTCTTGCTTCTGAAATATAAAAATGATTGCACTGATTGAGGTAGATAATTCGGAAAGAAATAATTAGCAATACGTAACTGAACGAAGCAAGGTTACATAA
>JAMQGT020007323.1:0-54046 GCA_024447675.2 Pterophyllum scalare | reverse complement strand
TGTGTTATGTTTTGCATGTACTTCGTTCAGTTACGTATTGCTCTGTTTCATTTTACTTTACGAATTAAACTGTAATCTGAACGGGCATCAGTACATTAGGGGAGAAAAATTAGAGGCTAATTTCTGTTAACCAAATGTGCTTATGTAATGTAACCTCATTTTACCATTACAGTTTTTAAAGTTCAGAAAATACAAATATACAGAACAAACAAAACAACAAAAAGAACAATGATGGTAGCTCACAGACAGATAGAAAATGCAGGATTAGATGTGTTTCAAGTGTTCACAACACTTTACCATGTTGTTGATCTATAAGAGCATCAGAGATTGAGTTCAGTTCAAAAATCAGACTGGTGATGGGTAACCAGATTTTCTCTGGGTGCTGCACACTTCCTAATTATTTCAGCCACCTGTCAAACATCAGGGGCATCTCAGAATTCCAGGACTGTAGCAGAAGTTGTCCTGCTAACAGTGTGGATAGGGAAATGGCCTGAGCTTCATAATGATTTGCAACCAGCTCAATCCAACCACTACAAATAATGCTGTAACAGGGGCAAAAGGGTGCTCCATATTAAAATCCTTGGTGAAGAAATCAAATAGGTGACCCCAGAAGGTCTGTAATCTATGACACTGAAAAAAAACAAAAAAGGACTGTTGAGATGGGGTTCCGTGCTTTGTTGAACATTTTGTGCACAGGGTTAAAGAAGCTTTTAATATTCTATGTAATCGTGGGAGTAAAATGCAGTCTGTGGAAGACTCTGTGAATATTTTCCAAACATTTTTTCCCACACATTGCCAATTCTTCCTGCCAGTCTATCCTGATGTTTATTTTTATCATTTTAAAATACTGAGTACATTCAGACTCTGGAGGCAGTTCCAGTGTGTCTGAAAGATAGACTTCTATTAGATTAAATTGATGGGAAATACATCCAAATATTTTACTTTATATAGAAATATTAATTGTTATTAAACCGGGATGTCTAGTGGGAATGAGATCTCTTTTCCATTAGAGGTCTGGAGCACAAAAACCTAAAAAAAAAATTAAATCAGACAAACATGCTGTCATAAAGGAACACACCACAGGGCAGATAGCACAAGAAGCTAGTACAAGAATCACAAAACCTTCAGTCAGTTATATTCAGTGGGGTGTGTTGTACATACACACACACACACACATATATATATATATATATATATATATATATATATATATATATATATATATATATGTGTGTGTGTGTGTGTGTGTGTATATGAATTACTGATGCTTTAATCTGTTTACTGACTAATCCATTTCAAATGTATTATTAAACACCACATCAAGGAACATAGAAGAACCTGGTGTGTCCTAATTTGGAGTCAGGCAGGGGTTTAAAAGCCTGACAGTATAGAACCAAAACTCGTGGATCAGTATTATTGATCAGCTGTTATAAACAGCTATTGGATTAGGGGGCACTTACCTGTGCCCACTAATACAAAACAGTACTGTTTCTGTGACACAGGAAAGTAACAATCTGAAATTATTATCTGCAAACTCTGCTTTTATAATTTTTTAATTTACAATATTAATCTTAAGCTAAAAATTGTGGTTCTCCAGTACACAGATGGGTGTAACTGCAGGAAGAGTGCTGGACTCCTGCTGTGGATGACATTTAAACTGAATAATTGATGTTATGATTGACTGAAAATCATTAAGACAATCATCTTTGCACATCCATCTCTCAAATGAACACTGTTATGAACAGGTCATCTCAGTCTGCAAAAATAATGTAGTCTCATTAAGATGCTGAAATTGCAATGACAGATCCAAAAAAAAACCTTCCAGGTTTACCTCATCTGTGACCCTCACAGCATTTGTTGGTGAGCTGGAGAAAGGTCATTATTAGTTCGAGAAAACTGTTAAATTAAACTGGTGCACTGACCTAGCCAGTAAAATCACTGCCTAATATATTAAAAAATAATTTTTAGTGTAAACAAGAACAACTATAATCTTAAAACTTGTGCATTTAATGAACCATCCATTTATACAATTGTTGATGAGAAGACATGTCTTAACAAAAAAAAAGAATTATTACAATTTCAGCATCATATATATAAATATATACACTGCTCAAAAAAAATAAAGGGAACATTCAACTAACATCCTAGATCTGAATGAATGAAATATTCTCATTGAATACTTTTCTCTGTACAATGTTGAAAGTGCTGACAACAAAATCATACAGAAATCATTAATGGAAATCAAATTTATTAACCAATGGAGGCCTGAATTTGGAGTCACACACAAAATTAAAGTGGAAAAACACACTACAGGCTGATCCAACTTTGATGTAATGTCCTTAAAACAAGTCAAAATGAGGCTCAGTATTGTGTGTGGCCTCCACATGCCTGTATGACCTCCCTACAATGCCTGGGCATGCTCCTGATGAGGTGGTGGATGGTCTCCTGAGGGATCTCCTCCCAGACCTGGACTAAAGCATCCGCCAACTCCTGGACAGTCTGTGGTGCAATGTGACATTGGCGGATGGAGCGAGACATGATGTCCCAGATGTGCTCAGTTGGATTCAGGTATGGGGAACGGGCGGGCCAGTCCATAGCTTCAATGCCTTCATCTTGCAGGAACTGCTGACACACTCCAGCCACATGAGGTCTAGCATTGTCCTGCATTCAGGAGGAACCCAGGGCCAACCGCACCAGCATATGCTCTCACAAGGGGTCTGAGGATCTCATCTCGGTACCTAATGGCAGTCATGCTACCTCTGGTGAGCACATGGAGGGCTGTGCGGCCCTCCAAAGAAATGCCACCCCACACCATTACTGACCCACTGCCAAACCGGTCATCCTGGTAGCGCCTCCAGCCTCTGGACACTACGCTGACAGACACAGCAAACCTTCTTGCCACAGCTCGCATTGATGTGCCATCCTGGATGAGCTGCACTACCTGAGCCACTTGTGTGGGTTGTAGAGTCCGTCTCATGCTACCACGAATGTGAAAGCACCACTAACATTCAAAAGTGACCAAAACATCAGCCAGAAAGCATAGGTACTGAGAAGTGGTCTGTGGTCCCCACCTGCAGAATCACTCCTTTATTGAGTGTGTCTTGCTAATTTCCAATAATTTCCACCTGTTGTCTATTCCATTTGCACAACAGCATGTGAAATTGACTGTCAATCATTGTTGCTTCCTAAGTGGACAGTTTGATTTCACAGAAGTTTGATTTACTTGGAGTTATATTGTGTTGTTTAAGTGTTCCCTTTATTTTTTTGAGCAGTGTAGTTTGATTTGTCGATGAACTGATTTATGATCATCTTTCCTCTTTTACCACAATCATTCAGTCTTTGCAGACCTCATTAATTTTCTGAATAGGCATGTTCTGTCCTAATAAAGCAGCATTACCTTCATCACTATGTTCAGGGGCACTGGTTAAATATAGAGCTTATTCAAACTTGTACTGAGTCAGCATTCCTGGCCCTCCCTGTCATAATATAAAGTGAACTGAAACCTTCTGCCATTCAGAGAATACTAATTTCCTGTCACCCCTATTGCAAAGTGCTCTGATGACTCTGGATAAAACTTGGCCAAAAACTCACAATAATGGTCACTATCAATTAAAATTATTTTCAACAAAGCCCTTAACTTTTACTAATTTATCTCTAACTCATGCCAGATGAAAGCAATCACCAAATACAATCCATGTGGATGTTTGATATTGTGACTGTGATTAAGTCAGCGATGTTCCAAAACCACCATCTGCCAAGCCAGCAGAGACACATAATCTCTCCAGCATGCCCTGTATTGTCCTGGGGAGCCTCCTCTCAGTACATACTTGAAACATCTCACCGAAAAGGTGTCCGGGACACATCCTAGTTAGATGTCTGAACCACCTCAACTGGCTCCTTTTAATGTGGAGGAGCAGCAGCTCTGAGCCCCTCTTGAATGACCGAACTCCTTCTCTAAGGGTTAGCCAAACACCCTTCGGAGGAAGCTGATTTCTGCACCTTGTATCGATGATTGTATTCTCAGTTTGTGGCTATAGGCGAGGGAAGGAATGTAAACTCGTAAACTGCCTTAACGCTCAGCTCTGTCTTTACTACAACAGACCAGTACAGCATCTGCATTACTGCAGACATCGTGTCAGGTTGTCTGTCAATCTCCTGCTCCACTCTCCCCCCATCATGAACAAGTCTACAAGTTACTTAAACCCCTCCACCCAGGTCAGAAACTCATTCGTGACCTGGAGTGGGAAACCCACCTTTTTCCAGCTGAGAAATTAGCCTCAGATTTAGAGGCACTAATTATCATCCAGTCGCTTTGCATCAACCCCAGTCTGAGCTGGTGGTCACTTCTCAATGAAGCCAACAAGACCACATGATCAGCAAAAATCAGAGTTGTGATCCAGAGATGATCAATCAAACACCCTCCAAGTTATGAACAGAATTTCACCTTTCACTAAGGTCAGACATCTTTTATAACAGGAGCCTTTTTGGTGCACCATGAGAGGAAGAATCTGAGCCTATAGAGCTTCTGAGGTCTGACAAGAAGTAAATGAACTGTGGGTACTGATGCAGTTTACGCTTACAATAAACCTGTCAAAATAAATAACTGATATTGATGAACCTTCCTGTCTGCCTCAATCATCAGCTTAAGTTGCTATGGGGTTGAATATTATCTCCTTTGCTCCGAAAGGCAAAGTTATCCCACAGCAATTTTATATATAAAAATGGTACCTATCTGTATTGACTCTTCTTAAAATTGCCTCCTCTCCCTTCAGTTCACCCAGAGTCCAGCTTATGTTTCCCTGGATCATGTAACCAGGAAATGATTGTTTGTCCCTTTGTTCATACGCTGATCTCACTTCATGAAAGGGAAATTACTGAATAATTGATTCTAATGATCACAATCTTACTATTAACAATTCTTGCCTGCTTTAGATGTGGAATGCTCAGGTTTTTGGGGTGAGTTAATGATGGCTTGTCCTTTGAAGTACATTCAGCAGTAGGACAGCTTGCACTGCCAGAAACAACTATGCAGATCTGACAGATGCCGAACTTGGCTGATTTGAATTGAAGGTGCTAAGAACCTGCACGTGCTTCTGAAGACTCCCAACTTCCACATAGAGCAACTTTGGCCTGGCTCTCTGCTCTGGTTGCTCAATTGCCAAATTCAGTGTACATCAGGATATTATAGGTCTGCTAGCCATGGTTGAGCCAAAATAAAAATAAAATAAAAATATACATACACTATATTGCCATAAGTATTCACTCAGCTCATTCAGGTGTTCCAATCACTTCCATGGCCACAGGTGTATAAAATCAGGCACCTAGGCACGCAGACTGCTTCTACAAACATTTATGAATGAATGGGTCGCTCTCAGGAGCTCAGTGAATTCCAGCGTGGTACCATGATAGGATGCCACCTGTGCAACAAGTCCAGTCGTGAAATTTCCTCTCTACTAAATATTCCACAGTCAACTGTCAGTGGTATTATAAGAAGGAACGACAGCAACAAGACCACGTAAAACCACAGAGCGGGGTCAGTGGATGTTGAGGTGAATAGTGCGCAGAGGACACAGACTTTCTGCAGAGAGTCAATTACTACAGATCCCCAAACTTCATGTGGCCTTCAGATTAGATCAAGAACAGTGTGTAGAGAGCATCATGGAATGGGTTTCCACACTGAGCAGATGCATCCAAGTCACCGAGTACAATGCAAAGTGTCAGATGCAGTGGTGTAAAGCAGGCCGCCACTGGACTCCAGAGCAGTGGAGATGTGTTCTCTGGAGCGATGCATCATGCTTCTCTGTTTGGCAAACGTATGGAATTATATTTGTCAAAAGTCACATACAAGAAAAAACATAAGCACAAGCAAATTGTTTCATTTCACGGACGCCAGTATTCATCAGCACTCAGTTAAATTCAACAACCCACAGAACTGAGTAGCCACACGCACAAAGCCATCACGCACAAGTGTCAGCTTTACGCGCACCGCTGCAGTTTCATGCTCTCGGATAAAAGCAGGTCTACCTGTGGCAGGTTTTTGTCCACAGGGATCTTACAGAGTGCAGGACTCTCTGTGCAGTGAGTAAGAAACTGACAGAAATAACATGAAGTTAAATGCAAAACCTTTAAATGGATCCATCATTTAAAAAAAGTGTTTAAAACATAATTGTTCTGTAACATCTTTTGCATCAGTCTCCAAATGAAGCACAGTATGCTCATTGCAACCTGGTTAAGAATGAGCTGATTCCAAGCCACTTGCTGGAACTGTCGGAAAAAAATGTGAGTCAGACTGCCTTCAGTCCTGACCTCAACCCCACTGAACACTTGTGGGATCAGCTCGGACGTGCTGTTCATGCCAGCGTGACCAACACATCCACTCTGAGTTGTGACAAATGCTGGTTGAAGAATGGGATTCCATCCCACAGCAGTGTGTGACCAAACTGGTGACCAGCATGGGAGGAGGAGCCAGGCTGTTGTGACTGTGTGTGGTTCTTCCACATGCTGCTGAGGCCCCTGTTTGTTAAATGACTAAATTGTTAAAATGCCATTATGTCTTGTTTCTTCAGACTTCAATCACCCAATCCAATAAACAATGCCAAACAAGAGTCAATAGCAGATACTGTCTGATATTGGCAGAGATGCTCACATGCTTTTTGAAGCTGAGCTGTATGTGAGGATGGGAAAAACAGATGCATGACGCACATGCTGGATCTGCATGTAGAAAGACATGTCCAGGGGAGAGGTTAGGCCAGCACCACTGAGTCAGACCAATTTCAGTGAGCCAAAGAGGACAGCCAGCCAGCTCAAAGACATTCCTAAGAGAAGTAGAACACAGAACGTGAAAGGCATCACCATCCACTGATTTCAGTGTTATCAAGTTCAATTCAGTCATATTTAAAATTAATAAAACATGTAGCCAGTAGCTGTGCTCTTAAAATCTCTATAAGGCATTTTCCTTGGCATAAAGTGACTGTTGAAGAGACACTCTAAATGTGGACAGGGAGGAAAGGACTAATCAAGAAGTGAAATCCAATACACACCACCACAAAACCTTTAAATGATCATGAATGTTTTATATCAAAACAGAGTATGCTCCCTACAGGCTACTAATCAAATAACCCAGATTATTGGACACTGATTAACCCTCAAAACAATTTGGTAACTACATAGGATGTTATGGAGCAATCCTCATTATCACAAAAGGAGAATCAATGAGCTGACAGGCACAATGCTTCTCTTGACTGCCTGGAGGCTGAGGGTAGGCTGTTGGCACCACAGTGCAGGATCCCTGGACAGCAGAAAGAGAGGTTGATGTTTCAGCCAGAGAGGACTTGCTGATAGCTTCAGCTCTTTCTTGTTCAGTTGAAACAATAATCAAAACAAGTACAGACAAAGACACATAATTTGAGAGAATCTACCACTGTTTGGTTAGATGAAATAATGGCAAATCAAGTGAGAAGGATTACTTATTTTTCTTTGCAGCTTCTATAAGCCAGCTCTGCCTTGAATAACTGAACAATAATGGAGCAGTCTGGATTTTCTGGATCCATGGATGCCTCCCTTACAACAGATCCCAGTGATACATTAGACTTAACGTTTGTAATTGGTCCTAATGTGAAGTATAAGACATACCACAGATATAACATTACTTTTTGCCACATTTATTAAATTCTTGCAATAAAACTGAGTGGTGCTGTCTATAAGCATGTAAACAAACCAGCAGACTGGAGACATTCTTTTATGGAAGTTTTTTTTTTTCTTTTTCATTCATTTGAATGGGTGAGTGTGTCCAAACCTTTGACTGGTAGTATACATTTCAAATAGCATCACTAAAGTGCTTCTTTCCTTCCCAACATAAATCCTACTTTTTCCAGTTTATTCATGCACATCTCTGTTGTCATAATGGCAGCAAGTATGGACTCAAACACAGGACCCCGAGACCAACAACAGTTCAACAATTTAGAGGATTTTCAGGAGACACCAAATCAGGACTTTTAAGGTGAGCAAACAGGTAAGTGTCTGCCTTACAGGAGCCTCACAGGAATTTCTGAGGATAGAGGAAAGGACAGACTGAAGTTGACTGAGGTGTCTACTTGTGAGTCAAGGGAGTATACAAGCTATTTGTTGTTGTTTTCTTTATTATTTTTTAACTTATAAAATAATTTCCCAAATCTGGTATAAAATAACAAACAAAACAGAATCAAAAACATTCAGGCTGTCAAGATGAGCCTCAAGATGTGTTTTAACTTCATGTTGTTCAGGGACTTGATCTAAAAAGGGTGTAAATCCTGTCACCTTGTGGACAAATGACACCATTACAGCTTGTATCACCTGTTTTGCACACCTGTTTATTTTTGTCTCCAGTGCATCAGTGTGAGCGGTGTTGGAGTACTGTAAGTAAATCACACAAACATGAGTGAACACAGCTGCTGAGCTTCTGTATTCTCATACATACGCTCTGTGTTTTGCATGAGCTTGACTCTGTCTCTGCTCATCCACTCAGCACCTCCACAGCCAAATTAGGCCCAAATCATTTCAGCTGTCCTGTGGCTTCAGTAGGGCTCCCTAAGGAAGTTGATCAGGGCCTGCTATAAATCATCTTGCCTGCTCTGTTGGGTGGCACATACACCATGCACGCAAAACAGACAGCACTGTCCATGGTTCTGAAACAACATGCACACACTGATTTGACCAATCATTTTGATTTTTCAATAAATATGCAAAAATTAAACAGAAGAGAAAGTTCAGCCAAAATTTTACAGACAAATGAGGTGTTAGATGATGAAACTCTGCTGTACACTCGCTGCATTTTCAGGTTAAATAAATCTAAAGATGTACCTGTATCTTGAGCTGACAGTTTCCCTAAATCAGCAAAATAAAACAAAACAAAAGAACAAGAGGTGGATCTGTTATATAATTATAGATTTTCTTAAACTTTGAGTACTTAATGAAGGCATTCTCTTCAGAGATTAAATGATGTTGCAGGGTTCCAGTCCTTCCTTCTCATCTTAGACAGCCACTGTCTCAGTATTCCTGTGTCACCATCACAAAACTGCAAAAAACATGCAGTTAAGATGATCATTTTTATTGTCTGCTCTAAGACAATGCAAGGTTTGTGCTTCACTGGAAAACCAAAACAGAAACCAGGAAAACCTGGAATCTTATAGTTGTTAGAAGTTTACACTGACCTGACTTCAGAGAAAGGATCCTGACTCATCTCACTGACAGCAAACAGGAAGCACTGGGTGACATGCTGACCTGCAGTTCCCTCTTGTTCAGCCAAAAAGCATTGCTGGCTCTCTGTGTAGGTCCAACACTATAAACAGTTATGTGTTTGAGCACAGCTCATGAGATCACAGTGAAAACCTCTTGCACTGTCCATGGTCCTGAAATTATAACCATCTGAGGGAAAGAAAAATGTGTTTTTATTAATGCAAATGCATAAATCAGGCTGACATCCAGCCAAGGCCTGATTATTTTCAGAATAAGGTCCAAAGCTAGCATCATCAACCTTCAGTATGTGTTAGAGTATGTGTTATTTAGACTCAAGACCAGATTTTATGACGGAGGTGAAAAAAAATGGGGGACTGTTAGGCAGACAACTGAAGCAACAAGACAACTCAAATAACAGTTACCAAGAAAAATGACCTGTGCTGGGTGTACCCTGCCTCTCACCCTATGACATCTGGGTCAGGCACTATCGGTCTTTCGGGGGGGGGTATCGACACCACTCTTTACTATAGTTTTAGAATCACTGGCTTCAGTGGGCAGAACTAATGCAGGGATTAAAGGTACACATGCAGTGGTAGGGAATGCAAATGGTTTATGTATTTTGGGGGCAATGTCCAATGGCTTATGTTTGAAATGTAAATCAGATACAGGAACATTTATACATGTCATTTGGGAATTTAAGCAGGATTATCTATTTTGGAAAAAGTTCCAGAGTGTATGGGGAAATGGTTGCATTTGATAATATCCATATCACAGGTTATAATTATTGCATCCAAACACTGGGTCTAAGCTGTGTTAGAAAATTTATAATATGAAAAAATGTTGGCAAGAGTTAACAATAAAAACTTCATCAGATTTTTTGTGACCATTTGAAGACAGGGTTGCAGGTTTGGTTCCTTTATGTCTTTGTTTCCGCTCCATTTTTTCCCTCTCTCCTTCTGTAGTCACGCAGGTATATAATGCATACATGGAAAATTGTATAATGATGCTATTTGTTCAAGTTTAACTGAAAAAAAAAATTCAATTCACAACAAGGTTTCACAAGGGCTCCTGGGTAGTTCATTGGAAGAGCAGGAGACCATGTATGCCATGAGGCGAAGCGCAGGTTCAAATCCTGACCTGTTGCTCTTTACTGTGTGCCCTCCTGTCAATAAAGCTACTGTGACCAAACAAAGAAAGAGGTTTCACTGTTTTCAGTGAAACAACCATTTCACTTTATGTTCATTTATGGTTCTCTCTCTCTCTCTCTCTCTCTCTCTCTCTCTCTCTCTTATATATATATATATATATATATATATATATATATATATATATATATATATATTGGGTGTTGATTGTTTTCCACTTGTGAATAATGTTTCTCACTGTAGCATGATGAACTTGATGATGGATGAAAATGGCCTTATAGCCCTTTTAAGACTGATGGACAGCAGAAGGTAGTTAAGTTCACTACTGATGTCTTTCCTTCTTGGCACTGTGTTAACACACGCCTCTGAATGCTCTTCTTCTGGGTTTATTGGCATTTGGCAGACCAGCTTAGAGGTGCATTACCGCCACCTGGACTGGAGTGAGGATCAGAAAAAATAATAGATTCTATTAAATCTGCTCATCTCACAAATCTCATCAACTGACCATAAACTTGTGACAGCGACTTTTCAAGAAGGTCCGCCAAAGTAAAATTCATCTGCAGCTGTTTAAAGGTTCCTATTAATGCCTTCCTGTTCTGGTCATAGGCGTGGCACATGATTAACAGTGCATGCTGGACAGATTCATGTTCTTCGCAGTGCACACACTATCCAGTTGGATGATTGTGTTATTGTTGCTAGACTGTTGAATATATTATGCAAGTCTAGCTGTTCAGTCTTTATATTTGAAACCCACCCAAAGCTCAGAAAGTTGGTCTTGCTGTGCTCCCAGCACTCTTGCAGGGTGAGTCTCATCATGCCCCTGCACACCGTACTAGTATGCAAACATAAGCTCATCTCTTCTAATTCGTCAGTCAAGTTCATATGCGTGTGAAGGCAGACGAGTGAATCCTTTTGGAAATATAGTGTTTGTTTCTGGGGTCATAAATGAGCTTGCTACACCTTGCCTGATTCCATGATTTCCCCCCCGCTATTGTCTATTATGTTAACCTGTCTTTATTTCCCCTCCCATGTCTAATCTCTTATCTGCTTTCTGGCCCTCACAGGAGAGGGCCAGACTGCTTTGAGCTGATAGGAAGGCAAAAAATAACCCAAATAGCCTCAAAGCAACACAAGCAAGGTGTGCAGAAGAGCATCTCAACACGTTGAACCTTGAAGCAGATGGGCTGCAGCAGCAGGAGACCACACTGGGTGCCACTTCTGTCAGCTAAGAACAGGAAACGGAGGCTACAATTCACACGAGCTCACCAACATTGGACAGTAGAAGATTGTTTCTGCTGTTACCTTGTTGTTAAATAACTCACTGATTACTGTGAAAACCTGATTGATGATGAATGATCTTTAATCAGATAAAATGCTCATGCCATTCTGCAAACATAATGCTAGTATTACAATTACAACAACAAATAACACCTCAAAAAACAAACCAAAACACATGTATGCAGTCAGAAAACACTGGACTTTAGAGGACTGGAGGTTAGATGCAGCAACATTGTAATTAATATTACAAACAAAGCAATATATATTAAGTATTGCTTGATGAAATTCACATTAGAATACATGTTTATGATGAATATTTTGTTCAAGCAGCTGCCTTTCACAAGAGGTATAAAATCATTTAGACTAAAGATGCCAGCACTGTGACACGCGTCTACTGTTCAGTCAGTGAGTGTTGGAGTGACTGCTATAATGCAGTTGTAGCAGTGTGGGTGATTTGTTTTTCTGTAGCATGCATTGGAGTTTATTTTTCATCTGTGATTTGATGCAACAGGCTGGTTCCTTTTATGTTTTTTTCTCATATTGCAATTTTGTCTTGCGACAGAAGCAGATAGCGTTGAAGAAGCGGCAGTGGCACGCTGCACACGGGTCGCAGCAACCGGACTGCGGCAAGCAGCTTTGCGCAAGCTGGGAGCACTTGATCTTCACAGGATTTGGGCTCACTTTAGCAGGAAGACAAATCTCATTTTGAGCAGCAGGAGCACCTCTGGGCTTCTGGGAGGTGGGGAGAAAAAAAATAACAGAAGGACAGAGCATCAGAAGAGCCATCAAAGTCCTCTGGATCCTTACCATAATATTGCCTCAGCTGACTGAAAGCTTTCATTTTGGTTACTGAAAGCACACAGTAAATGCATCTTTGAACATTTTAAGGCACAGTCATATTATGTCTGTCACTAAACTGACTGAAGACCCAAGCCTCAAATCTGTGTATGTTTTGTGTGACTGGCAGATTAATATCACAGATCTTAAACTTACCTGGCTCAAGAATCCTCTGCCGTTCATAATATCCCCTCCTGGCAAACAGTGGTCTCGCCCCAGATTACTTCCGGAGACCCTGTTGAAACAACACCAAAACTATTTGCTTAGCTAAGAAAAACTGCAGAACATTTCAGCCAGAGCCTGCTCCGCACCCGACTTTCAGGTATCAGCAGCCCTGTATCAGTGAGAGCAAATATCACTAATAAGGTCACCTCAGGCACACACATGTGACTGCAAACACGTGCCTCACCTGCCTGCCACACACAATCAACACAATCACAGAAGAGAAAGTAAAATTAAATGCAACAAAGACAACAAAGTAAAACAGGAAGTAAGTGATTAAAAACTAAACATGGAAACACGGACAAACAAATGAGCTGGATACAGGGTAAAGATACAGGGTGATAGACAGAATGAAATACAGAGGAGAAAACTGTAAACAGTACTAAAACACATATAAACTGAGTATCTATTATTGTTTACACATCAGCTCCAGAATATCATCGTTCGTTTAGTCAGGAAAATAAATGGCACATCAAAGTTACTATCCACCAAGTCCTCAAATTGGTACCATTAAATCAATATACAAAATAAAGCTTGTTTTACTGAGATCAATAATAAGCAGAATTCCTTGTAATACCCTATAAGACAAAGGAATCCATTAATTTTTGGCCACCAGAGGGCCTGAATGTGCTCTTCCAAGGAGTTGCATGTCTTAATCTTTCTACCGCTGAAGAGCTGCAAATCATCATCGGTTTGTTCAGTAAGACACAAGCTACTTCGATGTTTAGAGGAGATCAGCACGCAGGCCCATAAATTCCTTTAAAAGTGTAATTGAGAACATTTAGTGACCTAAGCCTAAGGTCACATATTTGAGACTGCTCAAAAATGTCAATCAAAACGGATGGATGGATGGAATTCACACAAGAAACACATGGCAATGCACGAATGTATACTGGATAGTAAAGATGGGGCAACTCTCATTTTGCAGCTCATATAATTTTATGGCAGAAATAAATCACTCCTCAAATAGATGAGACAGGATTTGGCCTGACACTAACAGATCTCTATAGATAAGCAGCCGCAGCAACCTCATACCCTGCTTAACAGGCCACTCTGAGACTGACAAGGTGATTTACTTGCACAGAAGCTGTCAGGTGACAGGTGATAGAGATCCCCAAGGTTTAACTGTGTCTTGTCTCCCTTCTCTTTGAAACCCTGATTTATGTCATAATAATATGAATAACAACAAAAAACATTTCTAACTACTTGACATTAAAGTAGTTAAGTAGTTAAAATCTTGTGTAACCAGAAGGACAGGTTGCAAACAAGACTTTTTTTTTTTAATTTTTGGAAAACTCCCCCAAAGTGTTGTCATGTTGATATATGTTTTCCTGAGGTGATGCCAGCTGTGCTGTGTGGTGCTCCGAGGAGCAGAGGGCCTTCTTCCTTACAGCTCATGTTGTGCTGATGAATCATGGGAGATGCCTGACGTTTTATGGTCTCCCTTTAAACTCTTTAAGTGGAAAATGTTTGGTGGTGCTTTGATCCCTGGCTGTAATCCTATCAGCGCACAGTTAACAGTAAGACTTCTGGAACTTTGCTAAAATTACACAGCAATAAATATTGCACATAAATCAGTCACAATAAAAAGATATGGAACTCAAATACTCTAACTTTAAACACTTGTAAATCTAACCTATATCAGAGTGACACCCCAGAGCTGGTGGCCTAAATACGCTTGTCATGCTTTTGCTGCTTAACTACGTACAGGACAATTGAATTTTTCATGTTCTAATCAGCATTAAAGTGTGTGAAAATACGCCACAGATGTGTAGGTAGTGGGCGGAGTTAAAACTTTGATTACACTGCATGTGTACAATAATGTATCCATCCATGGATACATGGCATTTCATGTATGGGCATGGGCCAAGGTGTCATTTACAGCAAATAATGACTCCGAGATCAACAGCAGATCACCTTGCAGTCAGCTCAGTACCATTTAAAGTGAATGCATTTTTACAGCCTTAAAATCAGGGATGGGAAATTAATTTTCACAAAGTGGCCCCATGAGAAACTGTGACTGCTGTGGAGGGCCGCACCAATAAGCTGAGCTCACTTTTGCTCAATATTATTTTTATCCCTTCATAAGTTTATCGGTTCAGCCCTCCACAACAATCCAAGTTTCTCACATGGCCTTTTGGGAAGAATTAAATTCCCACCCCCTGCTTTAAAGGTTGTTTTGACTACATGGATGATCGACCACACACACACACACACACACATACTTCACTAGGAACAAGTTACAATTTGTGTTCTTTTCATATAACATTGTGTAGATTCCACAGTGTCTTACCAATAGAGCTCCTTCATCTAATATGATTCACACTTCTGTCACAAATGTGGCATCAAAGTGAACCTGACAGCTGTTGTGTGGGGACTGCAGGTTAGGTTCAGCAACACCTTTATTTCCACGTTTGTCAGGATGAACAATCCCAGCTTTACTCTGAGAGTAAAACTCTGTTAATTAAAAGTGTGCTCAAACCGCTGTGCACGCCGTTTTAAGAGAAAACTGAACAGGTGCTTGATACAAACGTAGTTATAAATCTGCATTAATTATGCTAAGGTTTGCAGAATAAGGTGGCCGCTTAAGGTGGTATTAGGGTAGTCCTACAGAGCTTTTTGCTCCTGCCCCTGTGCAGCAGCAGGCTTATGCAATTCATATAGGATTTTTTAACTAGAGCAAAATGTCGTTCTGTGGAACATTATCTGCGTTATTTTTGACAACAGCTGATTGGTTTCTCCAAAAATGAGTTCAAAAATTTTATTAGTTTAGTGAACATCCAGGCATTATAACAGTTTGGTGTCGGCTGGTTTGTGTCCCGTGTGTATGTCCCATTCACTCACCTGTGCTCTGAGAGGCTCGGGCCCTGCTGACCGACACGTCCCCGCGGGCAGCGGTTCGAGGATCGCTGATCCGACGGCTTCCAAAGGCCAGCTGCACAACACACAGACACAGCAGCGCCAGCTTCATCCTGACTGCACCAGCTCGATGACACACGGGACTCCTGCCGGGAAAAGGCCTTGTGTTGCGATGCCAGCTGAAGGGTTTAAAGACAACCTGTTATTTGGATGGCCTGCTCTCTCTGTCCGCTTCTCACTCGTCTCCAACTTTGATATATTAAAGAGGCAGGCTTACACACGCAGGGTACACACCCCTCTTTGTCTTCACGCCTCTACCCCCCCCCCGTGACCTACATGATTTTAATCTCGTTTATTTATTTAAACAATTAGATTGTTTTCTATCTTTAATACATTTAAAAAATCACTTTTATTCAGGTATAACAATTATTTATCGCCTATATCACAGCATGAAGAGAGTATATTCATTTATATAGATGTTTGTTTGTTTTTTGGTTCCAGTAATTTGAAAGAAGTTACTAGTGTTCGCTTATTTTATCCAAAGTCTCAGTGCTAACTAGAGGGTCACAAAAACCTCTGTGAGAATGGCTAAAACATCACAAAATCAGAACACAAGCGGGCAACCTGCGTTGGATGTTTTTACGTGATTATTTAGTCCGCTTGAAATGTATCTAATTCTATTCTTGCTGCCTTTATCAGATGAAACTGTGTTAAGTTTTATTCGTTTCAATCCAGGTCGAAATGTCTAGCTTTCAGCGATGAGTTGGATGAATGCAGCAAAGGCAGCTCATTAAATTAGGCTCCTAATGAAAGATGATAAGAGCATTTATATAGTGTGGGATTTAAAAGCCCTTCAGAGAACCTTGTTTTTTGTGGTTTGAAGGAAGGAACTTGATGGAAACCTGCGGTTATTTCTCTTCACTGTTCTGAATTTTCTAAGTGGCTCCTGCAGCGAAACTGTGTGAACCACCGATTCTCTGTGCTGTAAAAATAAAGACAGAAAATAAATCTGTCCACTTGTACTGAATATCACAAGATTTTCTATTTTAGCACTTAACGAAGCAAGAAATTAACAGACTAACTTCGGTTAACACACAATTTTTAAAGCAGCTTTTAATATGAAGCATGTTTAAAATGATTTACAGTGGATGCACCGGAGATGTAATATGATCCCCTTTCCATGCTGCTAAAGCCAGTCAGAAATGAAAGGCACCAGCTTGGCCTTAACTTAGGCTTTACACTGCTGTCTTATATAACTGCAGTTCATATGTGTGTGTGAGCGTGTGATGGGGATTCTTAGGCAGGACTTTATCAAAATATGTATACAGCCGTGCTTCATGGCTTATTATACTCCTCGTGTGCCCCCATGTTTATATAGAAATGTGTTAAACCCATGAATGTGTTTATAAGACACAAGAGCAACAATTTCAGGCTTATGTCTGATTTCACACATAATAAGAGCGTCATCTGGCACCCACATGTTTAGTACAGCCACTTGTTGAATAATGAGTCAGATAGAGCTTTTGATTAACTGAAAGACTCCATTGTTGCTGATCCCAAACACACTGCCAATGCAGTAAAAGCATACCTGGATAGAAAAACACACAGTAGAACTCTATCAGTCATGGACTGGCCTCCCGAGAGCCCGAACCTCAACATTATTGAAGCAGTGTGGGATCATCCTGACAGAGAACAGAACAAAAGACAGCCGACATCCAAAGATGAGCTTCGAATGTCCTTCAAGAAGCCTGGAGAACTCTTCCTGAAGACTGCTTAAAGAAATTACAAGAAGGCTGCCTGAGAGAGTTCAGGCTGTACTGAAGAATAAACGTGGTCATATCAGATATTGATGTCCAAGAATTGTACATACTCTTTTTCACATTATAATTTCCATTCACATTTTAAGGACGCTTAAAGTATGATTACAGTGTCCTTATTTGTATTGTGAGCATCTACAATAGCCTAAACTTGTCCATTCATATTGTAGCTTGTCAGGATGTTCCAACAGTAGCAAATTCTGGATATTAGTCAGGATGTCATGCATGCGCTGTCATCCTGAGATGCTCTGTGTTCATTCTGTTGACAGTTCAGCTGCTCGGGCTCCATTTTATACCAACAGCACACGAGATAATGAACCAAAAATGGGAAAGAATCAAAACAGAAGTTACACTTGTCAGGCCTAAGTGGCTCAGTCTTTCATAAATTGAACAAAAGATTTAGGATTTTTAGCCACAGCTTCCAAACAGATAAGCCAAGATCTCTTACATTTGATGAATGATAGCCTTTAACTGAAACTTAATAAGCCACTCTACTGCACTCTATCAAGAAAAGTATGATCTAGATGCTTCTGCCCAAGTATGGGCATCCAAGAATTTTTTTTAGATGTGCCAGGAATATAAAAAACCAGACTCAGGGACTGCTTCAATGTGAGATGATGATGATGTTTTTAAAAGGGCTCTGTAGGCCAGAAAAGATTGACAGTGAGCTGTCATGGAGCCAAAAGGATGTCATTCATCTTTATTATTTTAGAATAAGCAAACATCTTTGGGGAGCAGAGGGCACCAAAATTATTCTCTTTATTGAGGTTGGGACTTGAACAAAACCCAGTCTTATAAAGAGCAGTTAAAGGGGCAAGTCCCAGAATTGGCTTTAACTGTTCCCTTGGAAAAGTTCTGAGAACTCTGCAGGAACGTCCCACTCATGGGAGAAGAGTTGGTGTCTGTGTCCTCCCCTTCAAAGGAAACTGTGAAGCAACACAGGAAAAGGAGATGTACAACATCACAACTCAAAACGGTGAGGCTAAAAATTTTAAAACCCAACAAAACCAACACCCCATAAAGAGCTGGCACTGGTAGCTGTGATATACTGCTCACCTTGATCTAAGTCTGTTGTTATTAGAAGGGAGAGGAAGTAAAACTGAAGCCAGAACAGTGGGAATGGCTGAAATTTTAGAAGGTCCACCATGCAGATCAGCAGAGGAAAGCAAATAAGCATGTATTTATAGTTTCATACTTTTTGAACTGTGTGCATATGTGCTTCAGTGCTTGTCAGCTATGAAGAGTTCCTGTCTTAAATTTGTTGGTGTTTGTATCAAATGAAAGAGATTTATCACAAAGCTTCAAATTAAAACTTTTTTTATTCTAAAATAATGTAGACAGAATAATACTGACTGACCAACAATAAGGATTGTTTCATGTTTTTTTGACACTTGGCAGATACATGGTTTTGCAGGTAAAGGTGGTGTATGCATCATGGTGTATTTAACCTCTCTCATTTCACTGTGGAGGAATTTTGGCCCACTCTCATTTACAGTGTAGCTTCAGTTCATTGACGGCATCTGTTCATGTTTCGCTCCCTTAAGATCCTGCCACAGCATTTCAGTCAGGTTGAGGTCTGGACTTTGACTGGGTCATTGCAACACCCTGGTTCTTTTCATTTTCAGTCATTCTGTTGGAGATTTGCTGCTGTGCTTTGGATCATTGTCCTCTTGCATGAGCCAATTTCAGTCAAGCTTTAGCGGTCAGACAGATGGCCTCATATTTGACTCTAGAATACTTTGGTATATAGAAGAGCTCATGGTTGACTCAATAACTGCAGAGTGCCCGGGTTCTTTGGATGCAAAACAAGCCCAAATCACTACCCCTCCACCACCATGCTTTTCAGCTTGTGTGAAGTATTAGTTTCAAAATGCTGCTTTTGGTTGTTGCTAAACATGTTTATGAAGTCTTGCAGTGTGGAACAATGAAGCTTTGCAAACCTAAGCCGTGCTGCTGTGTTCTTTTTTAGAGAGAAGAGGCTTTCTCCTGCAGCCCTTCCAAACAAGTCATATCTGTTCAGTCTTTTTCTAATTGTGCTGTCATGAACTTGAACATTCAACATGCTAACTGAGGCCTGTGCAGTCTGAGATGTAGCCATTTGATTATTTATTTTTTATTTTGCTGTTTTTCTGAGCACCTTGGGGTCAGTTTATTAGGATGTCCACTTCTTGAAAGATTGTGACATAATGTTAACACACATTTAAATGCTCCAGACCAGCAAACTGCTAAAACTACTGGAAGCAGTAAGGGTACTTAAGATTTTTACAGAACTGCAGAGTCCAATGAAAACGTCCTTTTCTGTGAAAGATGGATGGAGCCATTGTGGGGGAGTGCTATCTTGTAAGTTTAGAGTAGCAAGCTTGGTTAGCAACTGTTTAGGTCCATCACACAGACACCCATTAATGAGTGTTAAATAACAAAGAAATAAAATGTTACATTTCACTCACCAAAATTAGGACACAAACTTCTTGGATGAGCTTCACCTCCAGTGTGGCTGAATGAAAGCAATTCTGCAAAGAAGGGGCCTCCAGTGATGTGAAAGACTCACTGCCAGTTACCACAAACACTTGATTGCAGTTCTTGCTGCCAAAGGTGGCACAACCAGTTATTAGGTTTAGGGGGTAATTAGTTTTCACACAGGATCAGGAAGGTTTGGATAACTTTTTCCCCTGAATAAGTGAAATCCATCCATCCATCCTCTTCTGCTTATCCTGTTCAGGGTCAATCATTTAATAACTGCACGTTGTATTTACTCGTGTTATCTTTGTCTAATATTACAATTTGTTTGATGATCTGAAACATTTTAGATAGATGTGGAGTACAATCTTTTTTATTCAATAAAAAGCCTTATAATTCATAAGTAACAGTGAAGATTCATCAATAGTCTGTGATCAGGTAAAATTTAGGTATAAATAAGAGACCTGCAGACAAACAGGGTTAAGTTAGCAGAAAACAGATGATCTAACTATGCCTACCTGGATTAACCAGCTACTGTATACATGCACTACTGGCTATTTCAGCGTGCTCCACGTGGATCTGCCATGATTTTTCCTACACATTTTTCTGGCCTCAGTCCAAGAACATTATATGATATACACTATATACTCATCAAGTGCATATTAGTGTTTTCACATTTCTAATTGTGAGAGGTTATTAGTGTATTAGACAGCTTTCCCAAACCATCAATAACAATAAGGTGTGATGCAGATGAAACCATCACACCTTATTACCATCAGCACTTATTCTAAAGCTAATGGTCACCCCAAAGCTCCCTTAAAATTTACAAGCCTACATGAGGGATTCTCAATGAACTGATGGGCCTTTAGGGACCCAACATCCACCAGCCTGTATGCATTCAGGTTGTCTGAGTTTTCAGGCTGTAAAGATAAAGGTGGTCATTCCACTGACTTTCAAGCTTGTTAGAATTTTACAAACTCAGTTTTTTCCTTATACTGCATTTCCATGTATGTTTACACATTTCAATGAATAATTTCATAGCAAAGTACAATGAAATATTCATTAGTGGCACATATAATATGCCAATAAAGCTTGGAGCATTGCTGAATGTAGATATTTGTTGCAGTTGTATTACATGTTAAAGATTTATGTATAATTTGTAAAAAAAATTAAATAAAATAATAAAAAGACAAGCAAGGACTTACAGCTATGCCATTCAAATGTTGAGTGTACCAACTATACCAATGGAAGGAGCGATAACTATCGCTAGTAAGAAACAGGTGTGTCCCTCACTGTAACGGACTTTAATCAAGAAATTCAGACAAATCAGAATTTCAATGTTCCAGGACAAAAGTGGCATCGCTTCCATCGCACTGAAAATCTATGCTTATACATTGCCATATGCCCTTGGACAATGAAGAGGGCCAAAAGCAGATGGTGTTTCATAGTGATAAGATTATAACGGTCTTCAGTCGCTCATTACGCAGCTGAGGTGAACGTCGTCAAACTCACATCTGCGAAGGAAAGCCTGTGGAAAGCCACAACACCTTGTAAAGTCAAATCCCTCGAACATTACGTTGAGCTGGAAAGAAATGACTTCCATATGGGTGCTCCAAGTCTTTACTGCTTTGACAGTATATACGTAGTTGTCAAGGGAGTTCCTCCATAATAAAGCTGTATGTTGGAAGAGAAGGGTTTACAGATGTAAGACAAAATGATGGTATAGATACATTTGCTGCTATATGGAAGTATCAGCATTTAAAACAGGCCATACTATAGCTGTGAAAGTCCACAGCTGCCCTGACAGTTTCCATCACACGATATCAGAAAAGCTTAAATGTGACGACGCAGGAAACGTAGACGCTTTCAATATATCACTCTGTGTTTAATTGTGTGTGAATTAAATATTTCTGATAAACATCTTTGCTATAGTATGTGTAACAATATCTACAGCATACATTTCAGATCTGATTATTCAGCAAACAAACCCTTTAAATCTGGGACATTATTGGCGATATCAAATTTTTACTTATATAATTTTTTTTATAGTGCAACTACAAGTGTATATCTGAACTAAAATTCCATATCATTTCATGTAATGTAACAAAAACATGTCACTTTCAGTCTATTCCGATCAACAACATATACATACAAGTGTTATTTAAAACATTAGTTCCATAAGAGGGGTGCAGTGAATATGTAACATGTCGTACACAAATCTATAAAGCTATCCCAACATATATATATTTAAAATAAAAAAAAAGAGCCGAGTGGAAGTATTCAAGGCACTTAGAATTATACAACACGTGATTTTACAGACAAACAAAATACAGGTAAATTAAATGTCAAAATTGTAGATACAGTTGGGAACCAGGATAGATTAGGTGAGCTAAAAGGCATATTTCTGTGTTAAAGCAGTAAAAACAATATCCTAGCAAACACTGCGCGTTGCCATTCATCCATAAAGTGCATCACGCGACCTGTTTCAGGCCTAGCTTGAGACAATTCAACATCCCCCGTGGCCGCTATATACTTGATAAAGTCATCATGAAAGAGTGAAAACAACAGCCGCTCAGCAAAGACCACATGTGGAACATCTGCCTCTCAAGTGTTAAGTTTAAAAAATATGGCTTTTGTGGATGATTTAACGAGCAACAGTCTTGATGCAGATACGGAGCCAACAAGGCTGAATTGTGAGTTTATTAGTTGCCTATGGCATCCACTTCTTCCTGAAATACCAGTACAATGTTTTTGCATCATAAAAAGCATTTAAGTCTTTCAACCATGACTATGCTGATAAAAGGATGTCTTATTCCCCCTTTTTTGCCCCAGCCTATCAGGTCATAATTAACAGGATTTATAGGTAGAATAGCACCACTGTATATTTGGGGAGCTGACACCACTTTAAGTGTCCTTAACCCAAATTACAATCTTCCTAAAATCTAGTTTTATCAGCTGGGATTTTGAGAAATCTGGCAATGAAACTTCTGTCACTCTGTCAGTGGAGGTCACATGGTTACTCAGGATGTCCCAAAACATGACTGTCAACTGTGACTATTTCTGCAAAGGCAATGCACTCATACATGGCACTAAAACAGGATGGAGCGTAGGCTTTTAGATGCACCAGAAAGTGAAAACACAATGAAAGTTTTCAAGACGAGACTGTCTATACCAACAACAGCAAATGGCAGTACAATGCAAGCATATGAAGTGCAACCCAAAAAAATTTACCAATCCTCTGTGAAACACACTTGTTACCAGCTTATCCTGAGTCAGACTTGTTTGTACAGCCACATGGGGGTGTCGTTTCCCTGGTTTGAAAAGAGGGCCACTTGCAACAACTAAGGATCCATAAGGTAAAGCAGAGCAGCAAAAACGAATGAGATGATTTTATACAGATTGTCACAATTGTGAAAGTCATCATATTTATTTATTTATTTTTTTTGGGGGGGGGGGGTCTGAATTCTAGACTCTGGCTTTGGGACTGCAGGATCTCACTGATTTAATCTGGTGGCAGCAGCTATAGGTTCAAAAGTGAAATGGTTGGACCAAGAAATGCCAACGCACTGTCAGGAAGATCCACCTAGTCCGAGGTGCTCAAGGTCTTCAACATCCTCTGTAGGTGCCAGATAAAATATCTCATTACTTTGGTGCTTTCAGGGTATAGCCATTCTCTCTTAAGCCCAGGCCTTGAGGGAAACACCAAGACTGGAAGATGAAATATCAGCAACACTCTGAAAGGTGGTAAGATGAAATGTGACAGGAGGTGGGAAAGGCAAAGTCAAAACAAAGACACAAAAAGCTCCAACAAAACACATGTGGAGTCGCGCTGCAGTGAGAAGAAAAGGAAGCGGATACGAGGAGGACCAGGGTTTGTCGTTAGTGTTCTGACTTCTTGTGGTAGAGCTGAGTGACCTGGATGACTGGAGGAGAGACGCTGAGCGACGGACCGCACCAACAGGCAGAGGATCGCACAGGCTGCACCTCACACCTGCCACTGGAGAAAGGGAAGTGAGAGCAGAAGAAATACATTCAGATGTGACTGAAAGTAATAAAATGTGACAACTGTACAACTCAGACAATACAAAGACGGACAGAAATTCCATCATGAGCACATCAAGTTATTAATGCCACAGCACCAGAAGATTACAGATACAGATCCACCGAGAGCAGATAAGACAGGTTTTCTATCCAACTCTCTAGCATCTGTTAAAACTGGGTATCAGGACTGTTTACTGCTGGTCTACCAAGTATTACATACAGTAACTGGAAGCAACATTGTTTTTGTAGACGCTGTCAAAACAACAGACAGGAAGAGGAAGAAAGAAAAACCTGCAATACCTCAAATCCAAACACATACAATAGTCATGTAATGAACGCACATCACCATGTGAAAAAGAGGCACACACACCACGTGTTAGTCATATGTGATGCAGCGATGCAGTATGGCACAGACAGAAGAGAGCACAGAACATTGGAGTACAACAAATGCACACCACAGCTGGGGTAAAATCATTTTCAGGTCACTCAATTCAAAAATAGAAGTCATATTTAACACATCCTTTAACTCATGTAGCTGCCCATTTTAAATATTTATTTTTTACTGGTGGGACTGCTGCATGAGTAGGGAGGGAAAAAAAGTCCTCCGGTGGTCCTATATTATATCTAAGACTGGACTTTGTTCAGGAGAAATATTTAAGGAATTTTCTAGAACTAGTTGTACTGAAAGTGAACTCACCCCAACCCTGAGAAACAACCTGACTCCAAGCACTTTAAAGACAGGTTTGTTTGTTTTATCAAATAAGTCTTAATACAGTAATTGTTATATAAGTGGTCACAGGGACATGAGAGAAACTGCACATTTACCACGCGAGTACTGTATTTAGACTGACTTGAAAGCAATCTGAACCCATCCTTAAACACAATATCATTAAAAATGATACCTTTACTGTACATTTAGCAGTGGGATGCATGTTACTGGCAAGAAGAATAGGGAAAGACAGTATGCCATAGTGTTAGCCTGCTGAGCTGCAATGTAAAGTACCTCACAGGTTATGTGGCTCTTTTTTCAGATTGGGGCAGCGCTGCTGTGAAATATGAGGGTGAAACACAAGTTGAAACATTTTAAAAAAGAAAAGAAGGTGTGACAAAGTGACAACATTAATAATAATCATCTTTAAAATTCTCTCTTTATCTTTAAAAATAAGAACCATCTTCACAGACATATATAACAATGTTTTTTTAAAATAATAACAATTACACACTGATGTGTGTTGTCTTTATGGCTCCCATGTGAGTCTGAAACTGATTACTGAAACATTTGGGTCTGCATTTCTTGACATCAAAATACCAGGAACATAACGGCATAACAGTATCTGATAAATAAGATCCAATGCTTGAATAAAAACCAACATCTGTGCAGCAATGAGAACCACAGTTCAAATCCACAAGTCCCCTGTAGTGAGGCAACCGTGCAAACACCAGGCCAAATTTCAGCCCTCATTCCTGGCAACTGATAAATTTGCTCTCTGTTAGATGCAGGACAACAATCTTGAGTTTTCATGTTTCTTTACAAGCAGCGTTTACTTATAGTAGAATATTTCTTAATTTTGGTATTTGAAAACCTTTCCCACTCGGGGGGGGGGGGTGTAAACTGAACCTTGCACTCCACTCTTATTCCCATGAGATCAGAACTTACTACAATCTAATTAACTAAGGTGGTAGAGGATGAAGAAAGAAAGTCCACACACTTCAGGGTCACTGCTGTGCAGTAAGTAAATCAGCTGTGACCTTTTTCTCCGCCGCCAATGGAAGAAAATGGCATCTTTAGATAAGAGATCTTCATTTCTAATCCTTTTATTTCTCTCTAAGTGGTCACGTTTTAGTAATAAGCCTACAGGATTTTCAGTCCTTTCCTGTTTACTAAATTAACTGCTGTTGTAAATCCAACACAATCATTTGACTTTAAGGCTTCCAGCAGTTAATGGGCCATAATGCCTTTACTTTGCTGACAGTCTTGTGTGAAGTTTTATTAATACCAGATTAAATGAAAAACAAAAAACACAAAAGTTCTATGTAAGATGGAAAGGGAAATACTTTGGAAGCTGAAATTAATAACTGGTGACCAACGCCGTGGTCTTTTGTTAGTGTCAATAACATACTACATCAAACCTACTTGTATTATTGTTACCATTTGTGGGTTTCCTGAGTGTCTCTTACCCGGTGTCTTCAGGTATGTCCTGATCGGCCTCTGCAGCGGACGACTCCACATCTGCATCTACACTGCTCTCACTGCCCTGAGCTGACAGGTGGCATGGAGACTGTGGACTAGCACACACACCACTGCAACAGAGATTCACACACACATACAACCAAAAGGTTACCTTGTCATTGGTGAGCCTTTTGTGAATCTCCCTCACATACTTAAATATGTGTATGTTTATCTACTGACTTGATATGCTTTTCCAGTAGTAGGATAGCCTGCTCCCTCTCCTCCAGCCTCCTTTTTAGGGAGGCAATCTCCTTTTGCTTTTCTAGCAGCTCCCTCTGGAGACGATAGTTGCTCTCCTCCAGAGTCTCACAGAATGCCTATGATGGGGGGGTAATAAGGGTAATTATATTCACAGATTTATTTACATTTGTTGACAGGAAACACAGAAGCTATGGTAAAATTTTCTGGATCCCAGAACATTTAACAAGGGCACTGACCGATCAACTCTCAATTTAAATATTTTGATTAAAAAGAAAAACATGAACAGTATACAGATATTAAAATCTGGAGGTTTCTTCAGAGGTTTGTGAATGTAAATGGCCTGTGAGGTGGCCAAAAGCTTCAGCCTGCATTTGACACGATTCATGGAGAACTTTGCAGTGTATTACTGATTACTGATCCTTGCATCCAAAATTTGCAGCCTTTTTGTAGAACCCTCATTTGTTCATACAATGTTTCTTACATCACTGGAAACATAACTCTGAAGCAGAATATTTCAACACCCATATTCAACAGTTGGAAACACATTATTTTCATCAAATACTGCTTTGTTTGGTGGCCAAAGAACTCAGTTTGAACGCCATCTGTCCACAGCAGTTGTTTCCAAAACAATTAATCTATCCACTTTATTCTGTTTATTCCATTAAGGGCCGGGGGGTTGGAGCCTATCCCAGCCATCATTTTGCCAGTCTTACTTTCTTTTGATCAATTTACAAAGTTGTCTTTACCTTATGTGTATGGTGATTTTATCAGACAACGCCTTGCCTGGCTTTTGTGATGGGATTAAGGGTCAAGTTTGCTTTTGATGACTTTTCCATGTAGGCCTTGTTTGATGCACAGTCCAACAACAGTAGTATGTGAGATTATGCAGTGGTCTATCTGATTTGGTGATATGCAGCACCGAAGCTCCACAGCGGGGGGCGTTCTGTCTCAATCCCTGTTCATCCTGTGCATACATCCTGTGTCTATTTTTATTTTTATTCTGTGACCAATCAGATCCCGTCTTATATTTAACCCCGGTGCAGAAACAAAATTTCTAAGGAGTCAGACTCTGGAGTTATTCTCTGTCAAAGTTTTGCAATATTATAAGGTCTTTACCTTATACCATAAAGCAAATACCCTTTTTTTCCTTTTAGATTTCTAGATGGCTGCCCCTCCCCGAGCCTGGTTCTGCCAAGGGTTTCTTCCTGTTAAAAAGGAGTTTTCCTTCCCACTCTCACCAAGTGCTTGCTCACAGGGGGTGGAGTTTTCTCTTATTGTTTGGTCTTTACCCTTTAATATAAAGCCCACTGAGACAACTGTTGTGATTTGCTGCTATATGAATAAAATTGAACTGAATTCAAGCATTATCTTTCAAAGCTTTTTTTTCCCTGTTAGACTGCAAACTTTATAAAAGATAGTCATGATAATGATTTATTTAGACACTTTTGAATATAATGAAGTGAATTCTGCTATAACTTGGTAATCTGTTAACAGACTTCACAAATTCAAAAAGGGATCAGATTTTTCTTGAATTTCTCTATTTCTTTGGGTAACAAAATAAAGAGAATTTAATGTTTAAAATACATAAATCAAATCAATCAATCAATCAGGTGGCCTTGCTGCACTTACCCTGCTTTCCTCCAGACTGTCAAAAGGCCCAGGTGGGTCATCAAGACACAGAAACTCTCTCACTGGCAGGCTGTCAAGGACAATAAGTGATGTAAGATGTGTGTGTTTATAAAACAGGTCAGCTCACACTGATATTAGTTATCTTTTTGGTTATAAATGCATTTCCAGACTAATGAACTGATGCAGTCAACACAAACTAAAGAGTTAAGGTAACAAAGTTTGTCTAGATTAATGACTCAGGATCACAAAATATGGCCCAGTAACATTTTTTACTACTAAGCCCAGTGCATGATAGACTCACATACCAGTTGGCGATGTCCTTGTGCGCAACCAAGTTTTGCAAAAAAGCCTGTAGTCCCAGCTGTCTGTCTTCCAGGAAGTTGCTATCATAGTTATCTTTGAACCACCGCTTAGGAGGCAGTGAGAGGCGGAAGCCTGGAAACATCTCCTTTAGCTGGAACAAATACACACATACGCACACAGAGTGAGTGTCACATGACTACCCTTACACACAGCTACAGGCTATAAAGGCTGTGTAGACATAAAGCAGAGATAAAAGTGATAAAGCTGATATAAGGCCAAGAGAAATGGTTTCTACTTCCACCCAGCAGACACACTCTGCTTCGGCATTATGTGCTCAGATCAAGACTGCACTCAAGCAAATCAGAGCATTCATATCTCTATATCTGAATAAATAACCACCTCACAGAAGAGTCATAACCAAAAATGTCATTTGGGATACAAATATTAATTCTAAGGTCATGAGTGCCAAATGTTTTTGTTTAATCTGCATTAAAAATAACAACCATATATTCAAAACACCTTTTCAAAATGGAAATATAAGGTGACTCTCCTTTTATCACATAGGTGAAAGTCCAAATTTGTTTAATGCACTATACTTGTATTATATTACAGACTTTATGTATTTTTTGGGGGAAAACTGGTGAAAAAAAAAACATGTGTTACAACACACGATTGCCTTCTGGTAATCTGTGCAGCAATCTGTGCAGCAATTACAGCAGGGATGGTTTACTCACACCCTGTTCCCATAGTCATGGGCATTGAAAATTACATTACCTCTATTGATAAACTATTATTCCCGCTTCATTCTGAGCTGCAACTTTGATAAGATATATGCACAGTGATTACATGCAAAAGCAAACTGCCTGCTAATTTTCATAACTACAGTACTCAGCGGGTATGAGGCTGAAGGAGTCTGACACGCAAACTTGTATGAGGTTTAGTATAGCCAGGACACAGTAAGCATGTATTCGAGTGTAATTGTCTGAAACATAAGTACACAAATAGAAAGCATGTGGGTTCTGCTGGGGTTATGCAAGATGTTTCTATACATGTTGCCAGGTTCTTTTTCTGAAATCCTAAATGTCATCAAGAACTAGGACTGCCTACTTTCTTTGGAGCGTAGGCGGACACTTTTAGTAGAAACTGTTGTGTTGATTTCAAGGTTAATTACAACATATTGCCAAATGTTTCTGTTGAACAAACATGCAAGCTCACTGCCCTGTGCCAAGTCCCTCTGCTGAAGCCAAGGAGTTAAAGCTAATCATGTCTACCTCCCTCTATGCTAATTTGCATTCAACATTTAGGAAAGCCTGGTAATGTTTTTGACTGTATGTAGAAGCTCTGTGTTAATACAAGGCCCTAGTGTCAATTTACTCACAGGGAGGTGGCCTGGGGTGTGTATGCACACAGCTCTGTTTTCACACATGATCGACTCTGCCATCTGAGTAAACTTCATAATGAAGTGATGCTGGCTGAAGTCTGAACTACAAAATAATGTTCGCCATGAGCCGCCCCGTATGAAGGCAGAGCTCTATTATGAAAACCTTATCATGTGTAGCCCATGCCAGGTGTCTGCCTTGTGTTTGCTTGTACTCACAGCACAAAATAAATATCTTTCTGCTCCCCGTAACATTTTAAAGATGGAGAAAAACAATCTAAATATTGCGAGAGTTACTAAAATAAACTTTCACTGGTACAAATGTACGATCAATGAGACCTCACAGCACGATTTGCAGGAATGGAGGAGAGGATGTCCACACCTGCTCTTAATTCTCTGCCTCCTACTGTGTCTATAAAATTAAATTGTGAATCGCTTTTAATAGGGTTGATTTTTCCAACCCTTACATCTTTTAAACATGTCAGAAAACAGGATTGCTCTTCTGTCACCCGTGACTATGTACTTCCCCAAAACCACAAGAGTCCTGAGCTCCTAGTTGGCTCAGGCCCGCTGGCTGTTTGAGAGACAGTAGGCTTCTTTGTGTACCTCTAATCATTTTCACTGAGCACTGAAAAACAAAAGAAAGCACACTGAAAGCAAAACGCTTGATAGAAACTGGCGGCTTCAAAAGGGAGAGGATTATAATAAAGTTTATCCTCATATAGCCTTATGGTTTGGGACTGCCCATTTAATCCCATGTAGAGACAGCACACCCAAACGCACCTTGTCATTGAGTCTGGAGAAGTCAGTGTATCTTCTGAAAATAACCCAGCTCTCATCCAGAGTCTTTCTCACCAGGATCTTATATACCTAAAGCAGACAAAACATCATTAACAACTGCTTACTTTAGTGTATAGCAACTGACAAATACGTTCACATGCTGCTAAGCTACAAGTCAATACAGACTAAACGTAGCAAACAAAGGTTGCTATGAAGTCATGCTAACTGATTCTCCGGATTCATACCGTGAACTTTGCCCTCTCCTCCATGACCTCATACCCCAGCACAGTGGGGGTGATGGGCCTCTCCTCAACTTGCTGGCTCCCAGAAGGATCCGATATAGATCGAGGGCAGCTTGTGTATTCTACAGATGGCTGCAGAATCCCGTTCAACCTGGCCCGTGTCACAGGACTTTGAAGGGGTGGGGGCGTTCGGCTGCGGCCAACCTTGTCCACGCAGCGAGACTGATGCTGTGAACCTAATCCTCCGCATCCGACTCCATCCCCAGCGATCCTCGTGATTGAGGACGAAGACTCTGAGCCGCTCGAGACGCTTCCCAGTGATGAAGCTCGCTGTGCTCGTCTCAGCTTATTGCTACCACGTGACATGGCTCTGTCCATGGGCACAGGAACGGGAACAAAAGGTGATGCCATTATCCTGAGTTGCGTGCTCCTGACGTGCCACCATAGAAGTCAAAGTTTTCCACACCGAGCTTGCCTCGTTACTGCAGTGTTGTGTGAGGAAGAAGTCTAGCGGAAGTGTTCAGTCTGAGGGGCTGACATTGAAGACAGTCTAGAAAAAAACAGCAAGAATTATTAAACTGTCTCTAGGTTTCCAACAAAGATTACTTCATCTAATAACGTCACCCTGAATCCACATAAATGTGGCACAATCTGTCAACCAACCCTACCCCAGAATACCAAACCATAAGGGCACATGAATTATTGACATGAGCCACATGGCATTTATAATTTATGACTTCGTATATTATCTGTAAAATTCATTACGGTAAAAGCCTGTAAAGACGTGGCTCTAATGTCAACTTCATGCTATGTGTAGTGGACCTGATTTGGTTGGGGCCTCTTGGCCAGGTTTTGTTTGTAAATGAGAACTAGTTCTCAAACATTTTTACCTGGTAAAATAAAGGTTTAAAAAAAAATACCTGCATGCTGGTTTTAATGGAAGAGCGAAGCAAGAGAAACCAGCAGCTACCTGTCCAAAGTGTGCACATAATTCAGCATTAGAGCTGCTCTGGGAAACCAGTCAATCTACTGCATAGGATTACAAATGTCAACCCTCAGAGAACACTAGTGACATCTGTTTAACGGGAATATACACTCTGAAAATACAGCGATTATAAGGCAAAAACACAAAACAAAAACAACACAGCCGCACAAAGGACAGCTGTAAGAGATAAACACAATGGCAGAGGTCATTTATGGCACTCACTGATTGACCAACTCCTGCTGATATTCCGGTAAACACGGCGGCAGAGCTGACACCACAGCCAGCGTTACAACAAAGCACGGGCTTCCTGATGTTACTACCCTGCTGGATAATGAGAAATCACATTTTACACAGCCAGCCTCCAGTATGTTAAGTTAGCGGACAAGCTAACCATAATCGCTGCGATTCACAGCGTCCTTTCTGAACTGCGTAAACTTAATTGAGAAAACGTGTTCACGTAGTTGGCGTACTCTTAACCTGCTCTTCAATTTAGGTAGCTACTACTACAAGAACACAATTCATACGGCGGTATTATTTCACTGTGACAGTTAGCCAACACTAGTTACAGTTAGTTCACTACAATACAGAGTAAGCCAACTCCAATTTTACTGAAATAATAGCTGCTTACAATAATAGTAGCATGCCGATTAAGTTTAGAATTCCCAATAATTTATCGGATATCTTTTGTTTTCTCTCTTTTCTTTTTTTTTTTTTTTTTTTTTAACTTGTCGCGTTCGTCCAGTAATAAACAAGCCAACATTTAACCAGCAGTTTTAAACTGTACCTGGTGCGCCCCCGTCCCACTGGAAGAACCGGGGATAATGCTATCACATTACACCAAGGTTAGCTAGCGAGCTAAGACGGAGAGCGTGTGTGGACAAAGCTAAGATGACGCTCAGTGAAAGGGTCTCTGGCTTACCACAGGAGTCCAGATATCCTTCTTTGTCCGAAAATGTGTTTACTACAGACATAGAACCCAATTTGTGATTGCCCTGTTGCTGTTTCCCCGCTGCCGTCTCTCCTCCCTCCGTGTTTTCATGTTAGCATGCTGGAACTCGGACCACAATGGGAGGCAGTGTCTGAAGAAAGCACGAGAGGGCGCCGTAACACCCTTTATATTATACGAAATGTAATTCATCAGCACCCCCCCAAACAAAAAAAATTATATATATATATATATATATTTTTTATATATATACAATCAATATGTGACAGAAGTGTGACAGAAGTGCAGGCCTTCAGCATTAATTCAAGGGATGTTACAAAAAAATATAGTATCATCTGTTTAAGAATTACAGCCATTTTTATACACAGTTCCTGATATTCAGAGGTTCTAAATTAATGGGACAAAATATCATAAATTTCAATATAAAGAGTCTTTTAATAGTTAAAAATTTATGTAATTAAAAAAAAAACTTTCCAGCCAATGTGTGCCTGAAGTTTAGAACCCAATATTGTGTTTCCTCCCTTGAGTTGCTCCACTAGGCCTTTACTGCAGCCACCTTGATTTGCTGCTTATTTGTGGGTCTCTCTGCATTCAGTTTTATCTTCATTAAATGAAAATCATGCTCTGTTGGACTGAGATCAAGTGTCTGACTTGACCATTGAAGAAGATCCCATTTATTTTTCTTTCTTTCTTTCTTTCTTTCTTTCTTTGCAAATATTAACTTTACAAAAACATAACTTGACAACAAATGTTTGGAAAAAATCCAGCAAAAAACAAACAAACAAAAACTAACAAAAAGAAACTGGAAGCTGCCATCTAAGTACAATTAAATAATAACTATCTCTCCTAAAGTAATTAAAAAAAAAAAAAAAAAAAAAGCTTCAGCAGAGAAACCTGCTACAGATTTGAGGCCTTATGTATCATTAGTTATGCCACATTGTATCAAAAAGAGTCTCCAAATTTTCTCTCAGGTATATTACAGTGATCCATCTGCAGTTTTTCCATTTGGAGAATGGACACCATCTCTTTGAGTCAGAGTGTGAAACAGAGCATATTTGCAATTGCTTTGGGTCATTATCCATTTGCACTGTGAAGCTTTGTCTAATAAGTTTTGCAGCATTTGGCTGAATCTGAGCAGAGCATTGGCCCGTACACTTCACAGTTTATCCTGCTATTTCTATCAGCAGTCACATCAAGAAATACCAAGGACTAAGAGAAGAGCTAGAGAGGATGTGGAAGGTGAAGGTAACAGCGGTCTCATAGAAGTACAGTAGCTGATGTAATTCTTGGAACAAGCTGAATGACTGCACAGCTAATTTTTGAATGTCATTGAACCTGCCAGATTAGTTGACACACAATCAGATAAGTCTCCTATCTTTGAGAAGTCCAGTTTGACTAATCATACAGCAAATTCTAAACCAATTTTAGAGATAACTGCTGTTTTTGTTTCACAAAGTAAATTTTTCCAAAGAAAGCACCAAAACAGATTACGCCACGCAAATTGGTGTGGTTGGTCATGGTTAAGGAGTTCTCTAACTTATTGACTGAGAGTATTGTGGTGACTAACTGCAAAAAGAGTTTTCACTTTGCTGTCTTTGTCATCATGTAGTAGATTTAAAAAAAGAATAAACTGAGGGCTCATGGACAATCCAAATATTTTGAGTGCAAACATACAGTGGACTACTTTCAAATCTTTTGGAGCCCTTCCAGTTTTTTGATGAATTATTTTACGATCAATTTAAAATGGAACCTCTTCAACATCTTTATTAATTATCTCTTGGTACTGTTGGTCATTTTATGCACCCATCTACAAGACGTACTGCCGCGTGGAAAAAAAGACCCACATATCTTTGCAGCTGATGGCTAATAGCTTAATTTGCACAGCATCTCTAGCACACCTCACCATCCCAGACTTCAATAAACAAAAAACAATCTGTATGCAGACTGTATGTTTCTGGAGATTATTAAATCAACTATGACACTGCACTTGCACTTTGTTTTCTTCTTAACATCCTTTTATCCATCTATCCATCCCAATTCTGCATCAGATCATTATATTCAGTGTAAAGTGAGATTGTTAGGAAACTTGTCCAAAACACACCCACTGGCACACCCATTGGCAGTAGACATGTTTTACTAATGGGTGTGAACTCTTCATTATTTCTCAAGCTGAAGTTACCCACTTGAGCCTGGGTGTGTCAGAGATGACTTAAACACTGCGTCATTTAACTGAAAGAGTTTCTGCCAGTAAGTGTGGGACGTGGTTCATTATTACTGTAGCTTGATGACAAGACAGATAACATAGAAAGGTAACGTTCAGACGCTGCGCGACTAACAGTTCTTCATTTATATCCTTTGACACAGTTTATCAGGATCGACGGAGATTCAAAGGTAAGTGAATAGATCGGGGTGAAAATGGATATTTGTCTACAGTCATGGTCAAATGCTTTGGCACTGGCTCAAATTTTGAATTTCATACACTTTCCCACTTCAGTTTTTATTTAGATTTTCCTTTTCATGTTTTCAATATAGTGAAGAACAATCATGAGTATTATTTCTAAGACTTTTATTGGCCAGTTTCAGTGTTCACCCTTCTTCTTCCTACCTTCTGAAATTCCCCTTGGCATTAGTTTCTGGGACAGATCTTGACTGATGGCGATCCATTCAGTGCTCCAAGTTCCCTCTTTTTAAGGATTGACCATAGATTCTGAATTGGATGAAGAGAGTTTCCTGGAAAAAAAGTTATTTCGATGATCTCCAGATCACTTAGTTATCACTTTTCCTTTTGCGCCACCAAATTGCTCCTGGATTGTTGGTCTTTGAGGACATTTTTAGTAGGTCAAACCTTAAAAGGAGCGGACAAGCAGAGGCTCACAAACTGTGATCAACTTGGAGGGCTGATAAGGCGGGAATGGATCACCATCAATCAGGATTTGGCCCAGAATGATGGTCAGCATGCCACAGAAGAAGAAGAAGAGTCAACACTGTGAATATTGTGCATCAAATTGATATATCTGTTTTGATTCTTTCAAACTTATGAAATACTTTTGATTGTTTTTTCACTTTTTCATAAATGCATGTACAAAATAATCTAAATAAGAGCTGAAGTGATAAAGTGTATGACCAACAAAATTTGTACCACTTACAAAACCTTTGACCATGGCTGTAGATATTGCAGGAAAGAGGAACACTGGCATGTTGGAAAAGTAAAAACTATCAGTGGAAATTTGAGTGCTTACACAGTCTGGTAAAATTTTACAAGAGCATGCAGTATGTCTGTAAAATACTGTATGTTTCTAGTCTGGGTGTGATTTTAGTTTAGTGTGAAAAGATCTGAATGTAGCTGCTCATCAGAATCACTCTTATCTTCTATATCTGCATCTACATGTGGGATGAAAGAAATACATTTCTGCCAGCTTTAACTTTCATGTAACTTCAGTTTAATCATCTTTCTTTTCATCAGACACAATGGCATCATCAGTCCCTTTAGCCAAGGCTAGCACCACCTTCTGTCTGGCTGTGCAAAAAAAGCTGAGCGAGGAGGACAACACTGCAAATATCTTCTTCTCCCCTATCAGCATCTCTTCAGCCCTGGCTATGGTGATGCTGGGAGCGAAGGGCAACACGGCCACACAGATGTCAGAGGTAGCTTATGCACACGTTGTGAAATCTGTTCTCACACCCATTTGGACCACAGTGTCTGCACAGACATGCTTTCAAATATAATGGGGAATCCGTAAATCTGGTTCATCATTGTGTTGGAATTTTGTTTAAGTACTGGATGAATAGAAGAGGGTGTTGTTTCAGGTAACCAGGTTACTGCGTACACAGTACACTGAAATTCTTAATGATGTATGAAATATTTCAAGTAGATTAAAAGCAGATTAATTTATATTCAATGGAATATAGGAGATCTCAGTGTTTTAATAAATATATATTAGAGATGACGGGAAGGTTTGGGCACAGTTTCCAATGGAAATTTTTAACCTAACAGGCAGAGTGGGGTGTGACAGGAGAAAGTGTCTGTGCAGGCAATCATTACTCACTTGGTTTCCCAGTATCAGCGAAAAGAGTAGGGAGTGCTTCTGTTGGCTGAGATCCAGGAGAAGGAATACTTCCACTGCACTGTGAAAGATGGCATAAAACAGGAGATCATGGGTTTGAATCTCAGTCAGGACAAGCTCCCGATTAGCTGCTGGAATTAGACATACAAGAACAGAGAGGTTTTTCTTTTATTTAATTTAATGACACTTAAGTATTCTTGACTTAAATACAAGTTGATCTGGACAGTTATTAACAATGACCTAAGTTATTATACTATAATAGGGTCTTAAACTTTTCTAAACTTTTCTTTTTTACTGTGTGTAGATGAAACAAATTAAAGCAGCAAAGCCAGAAAGGAGTGAAATGTTCCCGTCTTAAACTGGTGATTTTAAGGGATGAAAAGTGACAGTTTTCTATACCCTGCTCTACTTTACTTCCCATTTTAAAGACCAATATTGTGGTTTTTACCACAATGTTAGCAATGGTTCCACCCCACTTGTCATATTTAGACTTTTGCATTATTAACATTTGATGAACAAATAAAACAGTATTTGTATTGATTATGCGGCTTAATATTATGGGTGAACTAAATGCCATTTCAGCCTATTACAAATTTACTTATATCTGAATGAGTTAACAAAATATTTCAAATAGTTTAATATAGTATTCCACATACAGAAAATTTTAGACGCATATATGATATAAGCCTATAATAGCCTATAAGCTATTATAGGCTCCAGCCTCCCTGCAGCCCTACAAAGGATTCACGGAAGAGAACAGACGGAGGAACGGATGGATGGATGGATGTTTTACTTGTAAAGGTCTATTTGCACTGCATGGTGGTGCCATTTTACTGCAGCAGTGAATTGGATACTAGTAAATTGTTACAATAATGTTTTGTGGAAGCCAAGAAACTGCAGATGGTAATACAGGAATGTGAGTTACAGAATTCTTCCATCAATCATTTCCTTTCACTGGAAACACTGCAAATCTGGCAACCACACTTGGAGTTATTATGATTTGTGTATAAAGGCTGGTTTTGCTCATATCCATAACCATGTGTTGAATCAGAATTAGAGGGGAAATTGCTTTGTTATAGATGCTGAATTAAAATATAAAGATAGCTATATGTAAACTGTAATTTATGTATATATGGCAGCTACTTTAGTCAACTAAATATTGCAGAATAGTTTGGACAGCGCTTCACAGTTCAGACGGATAATAAGCCACAGCATCCTGCAAAAGAAACAGCAGATTTGCAGTGGTTTTGTACCACATACTATGTGTCCCTCCAAATTTAACCTAACCTAACTTTTGTTATGTACATTTCCAAAAGGGAGGCAGGTCACCACAAGGTATCTGTTCAAACAAATTCATGTCCAACTAAACACTAGTAATACAATCAAAAAACAAACCATGAAAATGCCAACTGTGATGTTTAACTAAAAGAAAAACTTCTCTCTCACAGGTCCTCGGCTTCACTGAGATAGGAGAACCAAAGCCGGAAGAAGCGAAACCGATAGAAACACAGCCAGAGACGCAGTCATCGATGGCGACACAGATCCAGACGCTGATGCAGACGCGGATGCAGACACGGATGCAAATGCAGACGCAGACACAGCAGCAAACCAGACTGCCAAGCTATCTGCGCAAGGTGGTAACAAAGCCTACCAATATGGATGACTAACTGTCATCTACCAGGGAAAGGTTTTTTGCTCCAAAGTATCTCACGTCCAATTTCCCACCACTTTACTCATTAATTTCCAACACCTGGCTGCATCTTTTAAAAAACTGAATTTGCAGAAAAAAGCAGATTTATGCAGCAGGTGGAAAATTCGGTGTCTAGATCCATCAGCAAAAGCATGGTGCATGTTCTAAATGTTTTACTTAAAATGAAATAGCATAACAAGATGATGGGCAATTGTAAGCCAGTATATTAATATTATGCATAGTTTTCTTTCATCTGTCTTTTGCTCGATGTGGCTTTGTAACATGTAGGTCTTCTCTGACTGCTCACAGTGTCTGAAACCCGAGGCTGGTGAGGATGACGTTCACGCCACGTTTGCCAAACTACTAACTGAGCTGAATAAGGGTGATGCTCCATATTCCCTCAGTCTTGCCAACAGACTTTATGGGGATAAGTCCTACGAGTTTGTCAAGGTGTGTGTTCTTAACGAGACTTAACTGCTTAATCGGTGGAGTGAGTCACTGCAGCCCTGTTATTTGGTATGCAGATAAATATCTCCCAAATTTTCCATAAGCCCAAAGCTGTGCATGTTACTTCCTGCTGGCTAGATCCTGATTTACAAAGTTTAATAACAGCAATTTAATTTAGAAATCATTTCATTTTTTATTAAAACACCAAATGAATATCACATACATCCCAATATAAACCATGCAAAGGTGCACTTAAACAATACTAATAGACCATCTTAGAGAAGCTGTTAACCTTGTTATTTAGTCAAAGCTTCTCTACTCACAAACTGTGTATTGTTTATGCTGGTTAATTAAATTGGCAGTTGAAAAGCTTTTCGCTATAATCTTTTGCTTGATTGGTCGGTTCAAACTTTAGCTGTATCCAAAGTATTGGAAATATGATAACACAGTGACATACTGAACTTAACTTGATTGAAATGTAGCTTCTCTAGCTTTTGACTCTGTTTAAAGTGACTTATTTTTACAATTACAGGAATTTTTAAATAACACCAAAAAGTACTACAAGGCTGAGCTTGAGTCTGTGGACTTCAAAGGCAATCCAGAGAAGGCCAGGGTCCACATTAATAGCTGGGTGGAGAAGCAGACAAAAGGTAAGCATACAGACTCATGAGATCAGCAACTGAATCCAAGCCCTCTTCACCCAGTGAGAAAAACAGACTGGAGTCAGGCATAAAACCTTAACTTCAGCACTTCATTCTTCAATAATCCCCTGAACATAATCAAGGCCATGTGTTGCCATCATGTATTTTGGGAAATCATTTATAAATATGTACACATAACTTCTAGGAGACAGTACCTAAAGTTAGGCTGCCCTTTTTCTTACGTTGTCCCAGACATCTGGTTCACTTCAATATCGCTGGTTGCAAACAAGTTTTATCTGTATCCGTTCAATGATCTCAACTGTAAGTCTACTCAGCATCAAGCAGCATCATTGCAGGGTTTTACTGATTGGTTAAATGCATTTAAACAGTTAATGCAAGTCCAGCTAGTTTCCTGCTATTAATAAAACCATCACAGCAGTATGATGACAGCGGACCAGCTTCCTATAAGATTCAGTGCGAGTGTGATACTCTATCAGGACAGGTGTTGGTATATTTCTACTTTGACTACATGCCTTTAAGCATCTGGGGTGGCTGTAGCTCAGGAGGTAGAGCAGGTCACCTACCAATCGGAAGGTTGGTGGTTTAATGCCTGGCTGCTCCAGGCTGCATGCCAAAGTATCCTTGGGCAAGATACTGAAACTCAAGTTGCTCTCCAACACAAGCGTTGGAGTATGAATGTGTGTGAATGTTAGACAATAAAAGCACTTAGCTTAGTTACACATGGAAGTGCTTGTGTGAATGTAAACATGTTGTCTAAGCTCTTTGAGTGCTCAGATAGTGTAGAAAAGCACTATATAAGAACTAGTCCATTTAACTGGTTTTTATTTTTCAGGTCTGTATGGAATTAGCTGCTGTTGACGTTATATCTTTATATTATCTTAAGTGCAGCAGGACATCTAAGAGTATGAACAATTCAGTGTTCGTAGGACAAAAGGACTTTCCATGAGGGTTAAAGGACTATGGTGCCACCTGCTGGAAATCAGACAAACTAGTTCTTAATCCCAGTTGAAGGGAAGACATTACTTTAAAATCAATATTCAGTTCCCTTTTACGGAGGTCATAATATTTTTCTTTTTACAATAAAATAAAGTTAATCTCATGGTTTTAATAAATTCTCTTCACCAGACAAGATCAAGAACTTGCTCGGTCCGGACGCAGTGGATGGCCTAACAAAACTGGTTCTCGTGAGCGCCATTTACTTCAAAGGCAAATGGAACAAGCAGTTTGAAAAGGAGAGGACTGTTGATGCGCAGTTTCGACTGAACAAGGTAACAATGAAGAAAGGTGCACAGAATGGTGCAATTACACTTCACTTAGTCACCCTGAAGTTTATAACACTACAGCATAGCTGTTGATTTTGCTGGATGGGAAAGTAAAGGCTGGAGCTCTGAGGTGTCATGCAGCTTGATCTCTTTCCAGCTCTTTCCAGCAAAGGCAGAGAAAATTGAAATATAGATGGAGTCTTCATTTAGGTTTGAGGACAATGTACAATGTTCCCATTTCTTCCTTAGTAGACACAACATTTTGGATAACCTGAAGGTTGGTCTGAGCTGCTTCTGTGAAAGCGGTTTACTGCGTAGAGGCGCTCTCTGTTATGCAACTATCTGATGGTTAGACTAAAATCGTGAAACAAATACCCAAGGGATTATGAATTTTGAGAAAATGTCTGACTAAGCAAAAAAAAGCATTTATTCTGTCTCCTCTTGTCTTTAGAAAGACACTAAGCCAGTGAAGATGATGCACCAGAAAAGTAAATTTGCTTTTGCATCCATTCCTGAGGCCAACTGCAAGGTAACATTCATTATTTCCAACAGATTTCAATGAAACACATTAACAGTATTTCACCAGCATGATCCAAGGAATGAGACTTTTCAGATTATTTTTCTTTTACCGAAAACCACTTGTCCTGGATTAGGAAGACAGATAATTTTAATGGAGTGCAAAATGAAAACACAATGTCTTTGGACAGATTCTAGAGATGCCCTATAAAGGAAATGACATCAGCATGCTCATATTCCTGCCTAATGACATCGAGGATGATACAACAGGCCTGCAAAAAGTAAGATGCACTTAAAACTACAGTAAATGTCCAATTATAAGCAGACAAGCTAGTGACACTGTATCCACACAGCTGCAAAAGGTGCTGACCTATCAGAACTTCGTGGACTGGACTCATCCAGATAAGATGAGGCAAAGTGAAGTTGAAGTGCAGCTCCCTCGATTCAAGATGGAGGAGAAATACAACTTGCAAAAGCTCCTGACCAGCATGGGAATGGAGGACGCGTTCGATGGCGGCAAGAGTGACTTCTCTGGTGAGACATATCGCACCAATGAGACAGAATCATCTGCATGGTTATGTTAAGAGCCCAGTGCAACTGAGCACACAAACAGTAAAGCATGATTTCAGATTTCTCGTTTTCTTCATCTAATAGGAATGTCCCCGGCAAATGATCTGGTCGTGTCCAAAGTTGTCCACAAGGCTTTTGTGGAAGTAAATGAAGAAGGAACTGAGGCTGCAGCTGCCACTGGGGTTGCCATGGAGGCACGCTCTATAACGTTTCCCGTTGAGTTCATTGCTGACCACCCCTTCCTTTTTTTCATCCGACATAACACCACTAAGAATATTCTCTTTGTGGGCCGGTACTGTTCCCCCAAGTAAACACTATTTGACACTGACATGAATGAACTGTAAGACATATATACATATATATAAAAGATTTTGTAAGGTAAGCCTAGCTTATACAAATGGATTAAAGAAGTTTTGTTAAAACACCAAGTACCTTGCTGTGTATTATTTCCATGTCTTCCAGTACCAAATTTCCTGCCAGAACACACTCTGAGGCTGAGAGACTTGAACATAAGAATACAATAAACTATGCATGTTACCTGATTGTGATTTACTTAATCACTTTAACAACTCTTATCCTGTTATGACACATCTGTAGTGCATCACTTCACAGCACATTTTCCCTCTGTGCAAAACTGGGGAAAATAGCTGGCAAAAAAGACAAAAACTCTACTTCGCAGTAAATAGTGATGGTTCATTTTCTGTGTGGTAGTTTCCTTAATTTTCCCCAAAATCTGAGAAGCTTACCTTTTTGGTAACTTGTAACTTTCCCTGATGGTATGGCATTTGATGGGGTAACCATTTCTGCTTGTAATAAAAAGTCTTCCTTTCATTTGCATTGCATAAAAGCATGTACTGCAGTGCTAATTAAAATCTGGGACAGGGCCAAGGGACATCTGGTCACCGTAGCCACGTGCGTAAATTTGCACATCTCTCTGGTATTTTCTGCTGACTGTGTGATGCTGCAGGTACTTATTAAAGCCAGTATTAGGTATTTAAATTAAGACATGAATCTGGCAGACTAACATAGTTCCATTAAAAGTGCACTTTATTAGTATGGCAGGCCTGCTTTTATAGAGGCAAGAAAGAAAGATTGGTGAGAAAAGACATGCAGAGACCAATTAGGTCAGTGGATTGATCCCTGACTCCTGAATCCCAAGTGTGTGCGCATGTGTGTGTTTTAGATAAAAGTGCTTAGGTATACATACAGTGCCTTGCGAAAGTATTCAGCCCCCTTGAACTTTTCAACCTTTTGCCACATTTCAGGTTTCAAACATAAAGATATAAAATTGTAATTTTTTGTGAAGAATCAACAACAAGTGGGACACAATTGTGAAGTGGAATGAAATTTATTGGATGTGTCAAACTTTAACAAATAAAAAACTGAAAAGTGGGGTGTGCAATATTATTCGGCCCCCTTGCGTTAATACTTTGTAGCGCCACCTTTTGCTGCAATTACAGCTGCAAGTCACTTGGGGTATGTCTATCAGTTTTGCACATCGAGAGACTGAAATTCTCGCCCATTTTTCCTTGCAAAACAGCTCGAGCTCAGTGAGGTTGGATGGAGAGCGTTTGTGAACAGCAGTCTTCAGCTCTTTCCACAGATTCTCGATTGGATTCAGGTCTGGACTTTGACTTGGCCATTCCAACACCTGGATACGTTTATTTGTGAACCATTCCATTGTAGATTTGGTTTTATGTTTTGGATCATTGTCTTGTTGGAAGATAAATCTCCATCCCAGTCTCAGGTCTCTTGCAGACTCCAACAGGTTTTCTTCCAGAATGGTCCTGTATTTGGCTCCATCCATCTTCCCATCAATTTTGACCATCTTCCCTGTCCCTGCTGACGAAAAGCAGGCCCAAACCATGATGCTGCCACCACCATGTTTGACAGTGGGGATGGTGTGTTCAGGGTGATGAGCTGTGTTGCTTTTACGCCAAACATATCGTTTTGCATTGTGGACAAACAGTTCGATTTTGGTTTCATCTGACCAGAGCACCTTCTTCCACATGTTTGGTGTGTCTCCCAGGTGGCTTGTGGCAAACTTTAAACGAGACTTTTTATGGATATCTTTGAGAAATGGCTTTCTTCTTGCCACTCTTCCATAAAGGCCAGATTTGTGCAGTGTAAGACTGATTGTTGTCCTATGGACAGACTCTCCCTGTCATGGAACAGCTGTGTGGCAGCCAGGATGAAGGAAGGACCCCTTAAGCAGAACACGCCGGACAGAGGTAAGGGGAGACACAAGTTTATTGGGAACAAGCCAGGAACAAAAACAGAACTAAAAAACGGTGCCAAGCAGGGAGACAAACAACTAGGGAGCACAGATCGGGGAACAACGGCGGGGAACACGGAAGGGCACAATGAAGACGACGCGACAAGGAACGGAAGAAAACGGAGGGCTTTAGAACACATGAGGGCAATCGGGGCAAGAGAAAACAGCTGGACACAACAGGTGAAACAAATCAGGAAAATCACAGGGGGAAGCAAAGCTAGACACTAGACAAGGGGAACACAGGACTATCAAAATAAAACAGGAAGGGACAGGACCAGGAAGACGCAGAAACATCAGGGACCAGGGAAACCAGGAAACAAAACAGAAAACACTGGGCCACCGGCCCAGGACCATGACACTCCCACCTCAGCTGTAGATCTCTGCAGTTCATCCAGAGTGATCATGGGCCTCTTGGCTGCATCTCTGATCAGTCTTCTCCTTGTTTGAGATGAAAGTTTAGAGGGACGGCCGGGTCTTGGTAGATTTGCAGTGGTCTGATACTCCTTCCATTTCAATATGATTGCTTGCACAGTGCTCCTTGAGATGTTTAAAGCTTGGGAAATCTTTTTGTATCCAAATCCGGCTTTAAACTTCTCCACAACAGTATCTCAGACCTGCCTGGTGTGTTCCTTGGTCTTCATGATGCTCTCTGCACTTGGAACAGAACCCTGAGACTATCACAGAGCAGGAGACTTGATTACACACAGGTGGATTCTATTTATCATCATCAGTCATTTGGGACAACATTGGATCATTCAGAGATCCTCACTGAACTTCTGGAGTCAGTTTGCTGCACTGAAAGTAAAGGGGCCGAATAATATTGCACGTCCCACTTTTCATTTTTTTGTTAAAAAAGTTTGACACATCCAATAGATTTCATTCCACTTCACGATTGTGTCCCACTTGTTGTTGATCTTCATAAAAAATTAAAATTTTATAACTTTATGTTTGAAGCCTGAAATGTGGCAAAAGGTTGAAAAGTTCAAGGGGGCCGAATACTTTCGCAAGGCACTGTAAAAGCACTGAAAGTGTATATCTGAACCTTGCACTAGTTTAAAATAATGCATCCCCCAATATTACTAATATTCAATGTTATATCCCAAGGTCTGGGGGAAACAGGACATAACATGGAGCGCTACTCCCCCACTCCAACCACGCCCAAGAAAAGCCAGCAATAATATTGTGGTATGTATTATGCAGCAGTTTATTTGCCTCAGAGGTGAACAATGCCAAAACAACAACAACAACAACAACAAAAAACAGTGCTAATTATCCCTAATCTGGACCATTTTCCAGGACTGCAGCAAACAGGATTGTCTGATTCTAATCAGAGTCACCGTTATCCTTCCACACTAAGCACCCAAAAGGCTTCTTCCAATGTTCCTGGAAGAGCGTAGTCCTGGGCCCTATTCCATGAAGCAGGTTCAACAAACTCTGAGTTTAAAAACATACTCTGAGTTGACCAACACTGAGAGTCCCATTCCAGAACAGCTGTTCAGAGTTAGTTCAATCAACTCTGAGTATGTTCACCCTGAGTTAGCGCGTGTGTGAGTAAGGAAAGAAAGCCATCATCAATGGAGCCTGATACCAGGATTCACCATAAGGGTAAATAAGTGCGAGCCTCCATTTTAATCCAATGGATGGAGGATTGCACGTGTCAGTGTGGAGCATGATGAGTCACTTTAATCAGCCTGACCCACTCTGTCATCATCACAGACAGAATAAAAGCTAGTTATGAAATGTATCATTTCTTTTATAATGTCTGCTGTCATCATTTACACAACTTGAATCTCCATCAGATGAAGCTGAATCCTAATTTTACATTTAATTTATAAAATCTAATTATTCAGCTGCAGCCTGACAGACAAAATGCAGGAGACAGAAAGTGAAGATAAAAATGTGGAGAAACAGCTCAGACTGAGTTTACTGACCGACCTGTGTGTTGGACACTGAGACAGCAGCAGATCCTGGGGGTGGAGCTGACCTCAGGTCAGTTTATTATTACATAAAAACTGCTTTTTGCTGCAGTTTATGACAGTTCAGTTTATGGCCATTTAATTGTTTAAATAATCATACAATAAAAATGGAATCTATTGATGGAATAGCAACCTCACTTTATTCATGCTTTTAATGGAGAATTTAGGTGGACTCGGACACAGTTTGCTGATGCGTTATAGAGCCTATGATCACTAACTTTCAAAATGTTGATTTAAATCACTTTGAAATTCATGTCAGTTCAGTTTTACAAGTCTTAAAATCATTTCAGCCTCATCTTCACTCAAACATTCACATCTTCTGATCCAGACATTTTTCCATCCTAAAGTGTGTTCTGTGTCTAAAGCTTCATCCAGATCAGTGTGATGTATCAGTGATGCTACAGTAACTACAGTAAATGTTTCAGAGGAACTGACTGACAGTCTGACAGCTGCAGCTGCGCTCAGTATAAATCCGTGACATCATTGCTGTCTCCGTCCTTGCAGCCTGTTGACGAGTGAACGATTGTAAAAGCTTCATGTTACGTACAAAAATCAACAAACTAACATCTAACTGGCATTTCAGTGCTTGTAGAAACATAAATGTCTGCAGATGAATTCGCTCCTCTGATCGCTTTGTAGCAATTTCATGAATGAGGAAATGAATCGGAGTGTTAGACAGGTGGTTCAGGTGCAGCAGGAGGGCAGGAATCAGAGAGATACTCAGAGTTTGTTGGATAAAACCTGCCAGCGAGCAGGTTAGGTTCACAGAGTCTGTTACCCCGGTAACTGACTCAGAGTTGGAGTTAGCTCTCTTTCTGGAACAGAAAACCCGAGTTTCCCTCATTTTAGGGTTAACAAACCCAGAGTTGTTAGCAAAACCTTCTTCCTGGAATAGGCCCTTGATGTTTCAGGAGCTGACTCTCTGTAGCTGAGGCCTGAGGTTGAGGCTCCTCAGTGTTTTCCTTGTAACTTTTCCTCTGCCTTCTGCTGAATGAGAAGGGAACAAGGTTGGATGTCTTCAACAGGCTCCCCTTCTTATCCATGGTATTGTATCCAGAATCCTAGCTGACCAAGTCATACCGAGATGACAATGACGTACAATCAGTGGGTTCATCTTCCTCATCATCCTCTTTCTCCGCAAACATTATCATAGTCACCATCAGTGATGCCCTCATTCACAACCTCATCATCCTCTTGCTCTTCAGAAGTGAGAATTTTCTTTGTCAGTCCGACGGCCTGACATCCTGAAGCTAATAACTCCATCTCCATGGTGCATTTGCATTATTATTCAAGAATTTTTGGCCCTGCTGCCATCTTTTTAAAGAATTTTTATGTAGAATTGATCAAATTTGAAGCCTTCAAAACAAAAAAGTATTGTCAAAGCCTACACAGGTTACTAATAAATTCTACACAGGAAATTATATATGATATATATATATATATATATATATATATATATATATATATATATATATATATATATATATATATATATATATATATTTATATACTGTAACTTGAAAATTTAAATAATAGTAATAATAAGGGCAGTTGAACCTAAGATCTTTTGTTTCATTCATTTTTTTAAGGATTGAATGAAAAGCTATTTTATACATTTTTGGTTTTGCTCCAGGACTTGTGAAATGACTTATGAAGATGAAACTGGGTTCTGGCTTATTAGTAATGTTATTCCTAACAATATTCAGGAAGTTTCTATCAATCACATAGTGCTAACTGACCATAAAGCTCAATATGAATTATCAGAAGACAAGAAATTAATATTTCTCAAAAATAAGTCCTTTAAACGAGTATTTCACTCAAAGTACGAACACAAATTGATAGTATATGAGGAGAAAGCAAGAGAAGCCTTTGGAAAAGTCCAATCAAAAGCCAAATTTTACCACACTGCAGTGAAAATCAATTTGCTCATTCCCCTTTTTCTCGTTTCTCAGATTGTACATCCTTCATTCCTTTCCTTGACTCCTCTCCTCACATCTTAGACCCTCCCACAAGTTATGCAAATGCACAAGGTGAGGAAGAGACACATGGAGAGAGGAACCAAGGCAACAAGCATTTAACATGAGACATCATTGCTTCAGAGCTGTCATTCTAAAGCCATGTTGTTATGAAAATGATCAAAGTCCATGAGTGTGGTGTTTTGTCTGATGAAGAAGAGGAAGGGGTGGTCTGCTGTGAAGTGTTTTAAATTTGTATTGAGCATCAGAAGCTCACTATAGCAATTAGTTGCAGCAGCAGCAGCAGCAGCAGCCTCAGTTCCCTCCTCATTCACCTCCACAAAAGCCTTGTGGGTAACTTTTGAAAGTACCAGATCTTTGCACTCAGACATGCCTGTCAAAGAGAAGTGAAAGGACAACATTTTAGAACTCCAGTCCCTTCAAATTCAGCATAAAGCTTAGATGCTGCTTTCAAAATCTCACAGAATTATGATCAGCAAACAAGACAAACAACATCTGAAATAAGGAGCTTATAAAGAAGGTCTTCATTATATGTCTAATGGTGGAATACACACAGACAATTTTAGCATATATGTAAAAGAATACAGTCACATTAAAAATGTTTGATATGCTTTATTTGTTTTGTAGATTCTTGTTGTCAGTCTCCCAGCTGGTACTGGTGAAGGTCTGCCTATGAGCGGCTGGAGCTGGAAGCACAGCACACTCACAGAATAAGGAATGGTAGTGAACCAGCGGAGGAGTTAAGTCAGACAGTTAACCAAGTCATGTCTCAGAGGGAACCCCCACCTCAAAGAGAACTCAAACTGCTTCCCCTGTCTTCAGAGGATGGCATTGAACAGTTTTTGACAACTTTTGAAAGAATGGCTCAAATCTGTCAGTGGCCAAAAGATGAGTGGGCTATTCGCCTTGTTCCCTCGCTTACAGCAAAGGCACGCAGTGCCTGTGTGTCAATGGACATCACTGATTCAGAAGAGTATGAAAAAGTGAAAGCAGCAATATTGCAAAAACATGAAATTACATCAGAAACCTATCGTGAAGGGTTCTGGGCTTTGGAAATTCTTCTTGGTGAGACCCCCAGAGAACTGTATGTTCGGCTCAAAGATATGGTCACCAAATGGGTAAAACCAAGTCAACAATGAAAGAAATATCAGAGATGATGATACTGGAGCAGTTTCTGAAGATGGTGCATCCAGAGCTTGAAGTGTGGATTTGTGAGCATGATCCACAAACAGCAGAAAAAGCAGCTCAGCTGGCTGAAGTTTTCATGGCAGTTAGAAGAGGGACCATGCATAGCACCAATTTTACATCTACATTTACATTTAGTAGTTACCATATGCAGTCATTCTAGGTAATGATGTCCTCATAATTCTAGATCTTTTGCACCAGATAGACAACATGGAATCTGACACATTACATCAAGGAGCTACTGAGGTTGAGGGCCTAGGGCAAGAAAGTAGAGAGGTTTTTGTTAGAAGTTGAAAGAATCCCAGTTAAAGTTACAAGTAAATCATTGCAGTATGGTGACCACTAGGGCTCAGAGACATTCATTTTATGGAGAGATGTTGGAAATGACTCCAGTTGACTTTTTCTGGTGACGTAGACAACTTCTGGAAACTTCAAATCCTCCGCTGTTGCCGTGTTTTGTGTACATACAGCCTTCGTACTGCTTCCGTTTGTACACCTTGGCATCTCCCGAACCCCCAAGAGTCCCTGGCTGCAGGCAAGACAGCCCCACCATACAGCAACTCCATAGCAGAAGTTGGTTTGTACCATAAGTTATGTGACCTTAATAGTGGAAGAGGGTCTTTTTCATGTGCTCACAGAGGCCGAATTGAGTGGGTGGGCCCGTTGTTGTGATACGTCAGTCAATATGTCTATGGATTTACTGAGCTGGCGGTTCATTCAGTGTGTCACAATACTGGATGTACAGGAGTATACACAAGAGGAAGCACTTTCCAGTGAAGTACACTTCACCATATTCACTTTTTAAAGAATAAGTCAGCCTTTTGCTGTTTTTGCTCTGTATCTTTTCTATTTACAGTCTTTTTTTCCTTTTTTTTTAGAGGAATAAAGCATTCATTTATTTGAGGAGCATTATTATTTAAATAAGCCAATAGTTTATTTTTGAGCAATTTCTTATGTACATCTACAGCTGAATGTTAATAAAAGTGCCTCTGTGACATTGGGACATGCAGCTTTGACTCAGAAATGTGTTTTTGTTTATACCTTTTGGGAAGAAAAAAATATTGAGATATATATCGTATATTGCCATTCAGCTAACAAAAAATATTGAGATATTACTTTTGGTCCATTTCGCCCAGACCTAATCTGGGACATTCAGTTCCTTGGGCAGGACACATAGCATTTCAAAAAACATTGTTTAGGATTGCCAGTTGTTTTTTGTGGCCAGGAATGTTTGGCAACATTTCCCAGTTTTGTGGTTCTTGTGCCAAATGTCAGCTTACCTCAGGATGGAAAGTTGCACAAGCTCAGTTACAGCGTTTACCAATTATTGAGACACCTTTTGAGAGAATTGCTATGGATATTGCGGGGCCCCCAGAAAGTTCAGCTGGCAATAGATACTTCTTAGTCATCTGGACATTGTAAATTGAGGCAGCATCACTTCAACCTCAAGTTTTTCCATCTTGTCTGGATGAGTCCAAGCCACAAACTTCTTGTAGGTTAGCTCCTCCTCCACCTGCTATGGATACACTATCACTCATTAGAGGTGTGTGTGTGTGTGTGTGTGTGTTCCTACCTTCTCCAGACCTGTTGTATTATCCTCTATCTCTGTAGGTAAAAAGATGAGCATACTCAGCTCCTTCCCTTTATAAGGCATCTCTAGAATCTGTCCAGCAGAGGGTTTCAGACATTACTGCACACAAATCTAATGGAACACACACACACCACAATCACTCAGCATCTCAGTGAAATCTGATTAATCCACGGATTTTATATATCTATTGGCCAATCATGTGATTGATTACCTTGCAATTTATGTCCTGAATGAATGCAAAGGGAAAGTAGGTTGATTGTTTTATCATCTTCACTGGCTTTGTGTCTCTTTGAAAACAAGCAGAAGGTCTGTTTTGAATTAAGAAAGCACATTTGATCTGAAGAACATTTTAATCTGCAATTAAAAGCATTTTACATCCAAAAATGGATTACATGACTCTGAGTTGCAGCAAGAAAGTAAAACCTAAATAAAACAGAGAAGCATTTTGAAGTTTTGTCTAATCTGGTGTCAGTGTTGCTCTGCACAGCTTGTACAGGTATGAACTGATTAATGATCCCATGACTCCGAGTGGGGAAAGCAGACCTATCACACTCATTTGTAATGACATTTTTATTCTTGGCTTCTACTAAAGTAGATTTGCATGATTGACAGCTCCAAATAAACCTTATTTAGCTCACACTGGGCCTTTCAAAATTTTCTCTTTCAGCAAATTAAGTTTTAGGTATTTTAAGCATTTCTTGGTATTTCAGCTCCAATCTTTCAGCGTTCAGCATTCACATTGCATTTTCTGCAGGAAATGCTTTTTCTAATTTATTTCTGTTTTCATCACTCCTCTTGCTTTCTCCTCATATATATTATCAAATTGTTTTCGTACTTTGAGTAAAATGCTCATTTAAATAACTTAGTTTCTAGAAATATCCATTTCTCGTGTTCTAATTATTCTGACTGAGGTTTATGGTCAGTTAGCATTACGTGATAGAAGCTTCTTGAATATTGTTAGGAATAACATTACTAATCATAAAAGGGAACCAGACTCTCCTCATAATCCACAGACACCCCCACCTTCTCAGGACCAGACTGAAAACAGAGACGGACTGGAGGGCCAGCAAGAACTTCGTACTCATTTCCATTTCTCATCTGCACAGTCCTGATGAACAGGCTATAATCCGTGAGGATCCACGACATCTCCTCCTCTCCCATCATCCTCAGCACTGGCTCCCCCTAGGGCTGTGTGCTGAGCCCTCTTCTGCACACCCTGCTCACATATGACTACCCAGCAAAACACCCTGGCTGTCATATTGTGAAGTTTGCAGATGACACAGCGGTGGTCGGATGTAATGCTAACAACGATGAGTCCGGCAGGCAGGTGGAACACCTAGAGGGTTGGCACAGAGAGAACAATCTCTGCAACAATGTGACAAAAACAAAGGAGATGATCATGAACTTCAGAAGAGTCACGTCCCCTCCTCTCCCTGCACGTTGGTGGAAGTGGTCCCCAGCTACAGGTACTTGGGTGTACTCCTGAGTAACAACCTCACCTGGGACAACAACAGTTCCAATCTGGTCAGGAAGGCACACCAGCACTTATACTTATTCAGGAGGCTGAGGCGTGCTGTATTCAGAAGCTCAGTCCTCTCCTCATTCTACAGACGTGTGGTGGAGAGTGTCCTGGGCTCCTGCATCACTGCGTGACCCAGAAGCTGCTCTGTGGCAGAGAAGAAAGCTCTGTATAGGTTGGTGAAGGCCACACAGAGGACTGTTGGAGTCAGCTTCTCTACCATCACTGACATTTACACCCCCAGATGCAGGAAAAGGGCCACCTGCATCCTGAAGGACCCCACACACCCAGCACACACACTCTTTGTTCCACTCCCCTCAGGCAGGAGGCTGAGGAGTATCAAGAGCAGGACCACCAGACTGAGGAACAGCTTCTTCCCTGTAGCTGTAAGACTGCTGAACTCTGGTTCTAAAGAATCCTTGAATCCAGAAACCCTACTGAAGTCTCAGTGGGATTTCTCCCTTCCTGTTGATGGATTCTCTGGATGCACCTAAAAGCCAGCTAGTCTTTCCTTTAACCTGAGCCTCAAAGTAAAATCTGCCTGAAGAGAAACCCTCCTTTCCTAAAGCATTAACACACTGAGTAAATCTCTTTGGGCTGTCTGGAAGATTCTTCCAAACATCACCACAGTGTGCCTGTTTTCCATCATCAGATAGGATGAGATTAGGATGTGCTGTACCAGGATCAAGACTCACATCCACTGCATACTGCTGGACTCTCTTCAGCTCAGAGCCAAACAGCTTCTTCATGTGTTTCCTGAGTGTCTCCTCCAGCTGAGCCATAGCTCTAACCACAGTCCCCTCATATGATGGTGGATGGATGCTGACCTCTGTCCAGTCCTTAGTGGGTGGTGCAGCTTTCAGGGATGAGAAACTCCACCTCCACCTAGGAGCTTCTCTTCATCAGCTAAGAGATTTTTGTTCCAGATCTTTGATGAAACCTTCAGCCTGTTTCTCTGTTGTTTTCTTTTTGTCTTCAATCTCTGTTACGAGCTCGTTCGGGCCTTTATCAACAGACTCCTTCAGTGCCGTGAAGACCTGAGCACCTTCTGCTTTCTCTTTGTCTGCAGCATCTTTAGCCATCTTCACTGACTATTTGATCTCCTCAATCTTCAGTCATCTCGTCTGGATCATCTGCTGAATTTTAACCTGTGGATTGTGCCGGTTACTCCTACATAGAAAGTCTGGACTGGCTGTAAGGGATTAATGTTTCTGATTCCAAGGGGCATTCCCCAGCAGGTAATGCAGAAACTAATCCGGCCAGTGGTGAGGAGACTTGCCTAGCTCTAACTGCCCTTGCCCTCTGAGTGTCTACCCTGCTTCCCCTGATGAAAAACCGTGCCTGAGTAGCCTTACAGGTGAAGTAAAATTTATCAGGCACACTTGTTAACAGCAGCTCTCCTCAATGATATGGAGAATCCTGACTCCTCCAGCACAGAGGAAGATATCAGTATTTATTTTAAGCTAGGAAACTCACACACACATATGAATATGCACACAGACACACACACACACACACACACACACACACACACACACACAAGGAAGGTGTCACTTCTTTGCCTCGGTGCTCAAACAAAAGAGACATTTCTAGAAAAGCCCATCAAGCTTCACGCTGAAGGAAAATACATTATAAGGATTAAGCTTTCTTCAACAGTGTTTTACTGTATGTGAACAGATATCTGATATTACCATGCAACAAAAATAACAAACCTTATAAACATTTTTGTTATGATCACTTTACCAGCATG